>JAOCPS010231334.1:0-13700 GCA_025505425.1 Graphium colonna | reverse complement strand
GTGTCCATGGGCGACGGGATCACTTACCATTAGGTGAACCGTCTGCTCGTTTGTCTTCCTTTCCATAAAAAAAAAAAAAAAAAAAAAAACTGATGGACTTGTGTTGGTAACCTTAAATTCTATTTAATTCTAAAAACAAAGAACAATTGGTATAAAATTTAATGTGTATAAAAATGGAATTAAAGATTTATTATATACAAAATTTTAATACCGAGTTTAAAATAGATATATACTAAGATAAACTTACTAGGGTGAAGTGTGGGTACATGCTGTGCTAATCTGTCATCCTTTAACATATGCAATAGCGTTGTTTTGCCAGCATTGTCCAGTCCTAGGAAGAGTAGTTTGCCTGATTTCTTCCACAATCCTGTAAGATAGTACATAATATGAGGCTTGGTATCTATTATGATTTTATTACCTATATCTATTCCTAATATTACAAAATAAAATAAGCACAAATAAAATGCAAAATTGTCAAAAATAATAAAATATTCATGAAATATTTATTTAAGTTTATTCAATATCATCTTACCAGTAAAAATCTTATTTTTTATTTGAAAGTTTTGTTGAAAACTATGCCCCTAATTTTATTACATAAATATGACAATGATCGAATAACTAATTGCCCCGTTTAATATTGGTAATGATTTACCAATCACTGTATAATTTTATGAAAAATATACTCTCTTGTGTTTATAATATCAGAGACCTATAATTATTACTGCATAGATAACATAACCATAATCGAATTATAAAAAAATATACTATAAATTAAATTGTATATATAAACATGTAAATACAGACCTATTTAAGGATAAATAGGTTATTTAAGGATATATTTATATTTGTAGGTACTGAGGCTATTTAAGGATATATTTATATGTGTAGGTCCTGATGTGATATTGAATGCTAATATCCTGCATTAAATATTAAACATGACAAATAAACGCCTTTTTAAATTTATTATACTATGCAATTCAACTAACAATGTGCACGACACTGACCTCGAGTTATCAACAATTTGTCAAAAAGTAGGGTTAGCAACAAAAAACTGAATATTTTTTTCAGTTAGCAAAAAATCATGTGCATTATTATAATTATATTGAAGGGTTTTTTATTTTATCCTGCACTCTTTACATTTCTAATAGACTTAAATAAAAGAGTATCTCAATTTCAATGTTTCTAGTTCTTTTAGGTATGTTGACTTGCACAGTACTACTAGCTTATCCCCGCAGTTTCCTCCTCATGATTTATTGTAATTAGTCCAAAATCCATCCTATTTTGTTAGTCCAATATCCACCAAATCCATGCATCGATTTTTGCATAATGGAGTAACAAACATCCAAACACACAAACTGTCACATTAGTTTTTAGTTTTCTTTTTCTTAAAATTTAGGAGCTACAGCAAAAACTAAAAATTTGCTTCTCATTAAGTCAAATCAAGTGTTCAATTTATATTTCCAAAGTCCATGTCTTGTTTTGTATCCATCAATTGATCGGATCTCAATTGGCTTATTATTGTGAGGTATTTCTTACTAGAAGATCAGTTGTCATTTTTATTTCAATAAAAAAATTTAATTTAACGAAGTTAATCACTTGAACATCATTCAACATTTAATAAAAAGGTAGAGCTATATTTTAAGAGCTAACCTTATCTTCGGTGACTAAAAGATCTTATCATACCAACCAACTTTCTTTTATGTTCTTGGCATGCAAAAGTATAATCGTCATTATTCTTAATGTAGTTTTGTATACATGAGATAGAATTTTAAAACTTCCTTTTAAATATATCTAAAGTGTATTTTACTAACAATATCATATATGAAATACTATGCAGTTTTATATGTAGCGCGGATGTTGTGGATGCAGTTCTTCACAACCGAGGATATGAATATGTACATTAATTATGGTGTATATTATTATTGTATATATAAAATAAAAAAGTTTGTATTCGAGTATTTTGTTAAATAATTAAATATTTAGTAGCTGAAACTAAAAATTGGTGCATTATTATGATGATGGTGATCCTTCCGATCGATCTCGGACATGGTAACCATTTTAGACTGGGCTAGGTTCGGCGTCCTAAGATGGCTAATATAACCGATTTTAGCAACGAATCCTCGCACAACCGAAGCCGCCGTAGGCCTCAATGTCACCGACATTGGCTCGTCCCAAAACTTTAGTATTACGTACTCGATCAGATGATCTGATCTTCATGATGGTACGGAGGCCTTGAAGGTGGAAACGACTCAGAGTAAGTGTGTGGTGGCAATATACACACCACGTTTCAGAGGAGTACAGTAGTTACAGGCAGCAAAATAGCCATGTAAATCGACATATCAGTTGATAGTTTGAGGGCATGTTAACTGAAGACCTTGGCACGCAGCTTTTCAAATGCGGTACTCCCTAGATTTCAAAATCTATCTATCTATCTGCTTCAGCCTCACTAAGCTTTATGGTCAGGTCAGGTCAGATTCATGACCATGTGCGTCACGGACATCACTTCAGTCTTCTTGACACTGACTTTCAGGCCAAACCTGCCACAACCTTGGTGAAAAACAGACATCAGCTGTTAAAGGCCTTCCGGGATTGTAAGACTTCCTTGATTACAACGGCAAAGTATAAAGCAAACAGTATGTGTTCACAGGGTGTGTTCTAGCACCCTTACTGTTTGCTTGTTCACACCACAAGTGAAGAAATTGGACTGATCGCAGTCTACAGCGAAGCAGCATTGCTTGTCATCATGCAGAAGCCTCAAGTCTTACGAACGTCTCCGCGCACCCCAGTTTCGTCCGCACCATCCATGGTGCTTCACGTGGCATACTGTTGAAGTTTCTCTAAGTCGATAACGCAGATATACAAATGACAACCCTGCTCTCTGCCTTTCTCTTTGATCTGACGCAAGTAAAATATGGCTTCACTGACGCTATGGTCAGATCGGAAGCCGAACTGGGTTTTGGGCAGAATTTTTTCAGACAAATCCTTCAGGTGATTCAGAAGTACTCTGGCGAAGGTCTTTTTAGGGGCGCTGACAGCAGAGAAATACCACCGTAAGAGTTGCAATCCTATCGATCACCTTGTTCTTGTACAGAGCACTGATGCGAGCCATTTTGAAATCCTCTGGAAATCGCTCTTCTTCCCACATGCGACCATAAAATTTCCAAATGTACGCAACTCCTTACCGCCGTACTTCAATAGCTCTCTTGGAATGCGGTCTACGCCAACCGCCGATTATTTTGCTGCTGTCTGATGGCAGTCACAATCTCATCTCGTCCTGCTTTGATACTAGCAGGAGTTGCGGCATTAAGCTGATGTAGATCAGCCAATCGATCTACTTTGAACAAGGAATTAAAATGTTTAGCCCAATGTTTAAGCACATTCTCCTTGCTCATGGGGATTTGTATTGTCTAATGACCTCAGAGGCGAACCTCGCACTAAAGTTCCCCAAGCTGGTTTGTACCAGAGAGTGTCATCATGCAGTGAGCATGTGATAAGCTTTGTCCTGCCATCATTTGTCTTTTAATTGCCGAGACAGCTTGCGCAGTTCCAGGTCATTTACCTTGACTGCCGCAACGCTACCACCTCGCCTTCCAATGCTGACTGAAGAGCTCTCGGTGTTTGTCGAATGCTGCCCTGACCACTTCGTCATTCTCATCAAACCAGTTTCCATGAAATAATAAGAGAAAGCATCCCAGGCAGCTACATTATCACCTGGAACACTTATAGGAGACAGTCCCTCAGACATGTCAGCGTATTTCTTCCTCACATCGCGATCCTTCAGCCTATTCACGTTTCTGTACGCACCTGTATGTAGGCTTTTTTGCGAAAGATATACTAGAGCGATAGAGGTAAAATCGCAACTTCGTGACAATATTGTTGGTCAGTCCAACAGTGTGCACCATGCATAACGTGAGTGCTTTGCACTTAGCTGAAGTCTCTCTGCCGCACAATAGCGTAGTCGGTTAAATGCCAATGTTTCTGATCTCGGGTAC
The DNA here is from genome assembly GCA_025505425.1 of Graphium colonna. NCBI lineage: Eukaryota > Metazoa > Arthropoda > Insecta > Lepidoptera > Papilionidae > Graphium > Graphium colonna. The sequence goes on along the minus strand of JAOCPS010231334.1, from coordinate 9,708 downwards.
ATCCACATTGTCTTGTACTTGGCTGTAAATCTGAACATGGTGTTCAATATTGCTATTGCATATCAAGTCAAAGACCAAGTAGCAACAGAGCATTGTTGTTTATGTTGTGTAACTCTGTGTCTACCCAAAACTCCAGACCAAGTCACATAGGGGCCCTGGCATTAAAATCACGCAGCAGTAATAACAAACAGAGACAAATATCAAAAACTGACTGCCAACCTTCGCTAGTAGGAGAGGCACCTAAAGAAGACGCAGTAATATGCTCTATGGCGTTTATACTACACAGGCACTGAGATAATTCGTCATAGGGGCGTAGACACTAATGACATTAAGGTGGTCAGGCGTGGCAAACCTACACCTGAACGTCGAGGCTCGGAGGCAGCAGTATCTTTCCAAATAAAAGTGTAGCCACCACAACCTTCAATCAGCTCTTATAAGATGTGTTTTGCTAATAGCAACCTCAACCACTTCACAGCGATGAAGTGCTTGAGCTACTACAGCAATTTTACACTCCGGTCAGGCATTACCAACTCAATCAATAAGCATTAAATGTGCCAAATGTCATTATAGGTGTTCTTTTAGTATTGCATTGACCATGTTAAAAGTGATGCAGTAGCAGTAGTGGTAATTACCACCCTTCAAAGTGGGGAATTGCACATATGAAAAAGGGTAAATAGATGATAGCAAAAACAGAACAACAGTTAACTTAATTTAACAAAAACTACTGAAATCTGATTCTGCATCTGTATGAAAACCCGCTTTGAGAATGAGAATACAGATATAGACAGAGATGTTAAATTTCATGCAGATGCTCCGCAATAGCAGATGTGAATGAAAATGTCTGCAACATCCCCAATATGTAGTATTTAAATGTTAACTCAGTATTGAATTTGTAATTGCATTCATATCATGTTATTGAATGCATTTGGAATGTTTGTCTTGTATTCAAATACAGACTTTAAAAACAATGCTTGAAATCTGAAATAAAACCTCGGTACTACTCCCAAATGGATGCACAATGGACTGTACCTTGGTTATTCAAAATATGAAATTTTAACATATAGAATAAAATGGCTAGTTGAGAAAAATTAGAAAATAATTTATTAATCAGGAAAACAAATTAGTCATTTATTTCTTTTAAGAAACTTAAATGTTTTAATTAATTTATAGTTAAGTTTATTTAAGCTTTCTACTAATTACGAAGAATAATAAGCAAAATCTTTGTATTTTCTGTTATATATATTATCCACTATCATCATAACATAAACATTATTTTTTTTGTATACTTGACCTTAAGTGGAGCAAATAGTATAACAGTGGCCTTAATTGATATAGTGGCAATGATACTTAATTTTTTTTCTGATGATTATTCTTTTAGGAAACCATGTAATGATGATATTATTACCACGTTCAACAAGTTGTCAATGACAACTAATAAATGAAATGAACAAAATAACAATTCTTATTGGTATACATAAAAGTAAAGATTAAAAATATAAATAAAACATTTTCAAGAGATAAGTTTTATGTTAAACATTCTTACCCAAGAATCCAAGGACACCAGTGAACCAGTCAAAGATAAACATTGTGAGTGAATCTGGAACGTAGGAAAGAGTATTATCGTGCGTATCTTCAATTCCACAAAGCATGAACCAAAACTAATGACTTGCAATTATCATAATATATGAGTAGTGTTATTTGGCAGCAGAAATGCACAGGTATATTTTGTCTCAGAAGGCACATAAGTTTAAACCTTCTCAAGGTAATAGGAAAATATTCTTTTGTGAAATATGAATGACAGATATGCGTAGTCGAAACTTAACAAAGTATTACACAGAAACACGGATGAAATACTCACTTACTAAATTGTTACTAGAACCACTAAGGAGAAAAGGAGTTTATCACAATATTTCGTACTTCTTATTAACGCGTTTTGTCGTCAAAATCGACGATTTTTTACTACCTCAAGAATATGCAATGAAATATCAATCTGTTGGCAATGACGTACGCTACTTCCGGAAGTTGTCACACTGCTTTATGTTGTAAATTAGTGATCATCTTGCGACCTAAGCACGAGTAAAAAAATAAAATTAGAATCGCGTTAATAGGAATTGCTGTATAATTCTTTGTTATATTATTCATATTAAAAATTAGTAATATTACTATTTCATATCGGTAATTAAAGGTAATAATAAATATTAGTTTAAAGTCTCCAAAATACGTTGCATACAGCTAGGGATATGGGAACTGATTGCTGTACCATTGCTCAACGATAGATCTATCTTTACGGAGGTTTGAATTTCAATTAATTTGAATAAATTTTCATTAGATTTGAATGATATTGCTGATCATTCTGATAACGTAATAAAAGTTGTGAAATGTTGGAATAAAAAAGCAGCTGCACCATTATGCATTTCGTTTTTTTTTCATTCGTTTCGTATCACGTTGTCAGTAGCGCTACGCCCTCGCAACGATTTTACTTTATTACTGGTAGTATAATTGTAGGATTCGTTAATTTAAAAACGAACTGAGGGTAAGAGTAAGCTATATAATATATAAAAAATATTATTATAGTAAATAACAATATTTTGTTAAGTTTTCATAAATTAAAAAAATATTCTGCGTATATAATTCCTTTGTTACAACACATTAATTGGAAAATATCAAGTCATTGTTTTTTTATATTATATATTGGTTAATTTAAAGCCCAATTATTTAAAATTAAATTCAATTCAATTTGTAAAAGTAAAAATGTTGCCATTCTAAATTAGATAAACGAGTGACAGTTTAGTTGTCACGGTGGAAACATTGGTGTCCGGAAGTCTTTCTAGTGTTTGACAGCTTTCAAAGCTAAAGGTATTTTAGAGATTTTATTTAAAATGTTTCTTTTATAAGTAATTATAACAAGAATATGTGTCTTATTTACTAGACCAATACCTTATTTATGTATATTCCTTATATCTTAGCAAATAGTGGACGGATTACTTGGATTTTTTAAGGTTATAAATCGGTGCTGCAATAGTGTTGTTATTTGCAGGATAAGCCATGGCTCCAAGAAAAAACAAAGTTGCAAAAGAAGAGGTCCAGGTGACTCTGGGCCCCCAACACTTGGTTGGTGAAACCGTATTCGGCGTAGCTCACATTTTTGCATCTTTCAACGATACATTCGTGCATGTTACCGACTTGTCCGGCAGGGAAACCATTGCCAGGGTCACAGGTGGCATGAAAGTTAAAGCTGATCGTGATGAGGCTTCCCCTTACGCTGCTATGTTAGCCGCACAGGTACGTAAAGATGAATATCTATGCGCATTAATAACTGATGATGAACCTAACCTTTTTGATCGATCTACCGTATTATTATCTCGTCCAAGAGAAACTTTACAACTGATACCAGAACAAAAATTAAAAATGTATATTGTTTATAAATTAAAGTAAGTTCTTACATATTAACTATCATGTAAATGCTATATAAATTTCTACATTTATGTTGATTTTTAATTGACTACACTGAATAACTAAATTATTATAATCTCTATTGTCTATTTTACATATTATTATAGAAAAAATTAAAACAAATAGTACTGTAAGTATTATCTAAATTCCCCAATGGCTTTGTCTGTTGCTTTTAGGAAAATATCTAGTTAAAATAATCACTAACATTAAACTTTTTCAAGACATATTTAAATCCTGAGTCCAATACTGATCAAGGATTAAAGGCATGGTAATTTTTTACTTCTGGGACATTTCTTTCATTTGGTTTGCCAATATTTTTAATTGATATGGAACATTGATTCATCAGACCTGTGTATAGTGAAATTTCTAGGCAACGCTTTGTTTTCGAGAAAAAAACAAATATAAAGTTTGTAATTGCAACATATGTAAATACTAAATATAGGAAATATTTCAAATTGCTTGAAAAAAAAAATATTTTATTTCTTATATTTTCTTTGATATAAAAGAAAAAAGGCTAATATATGTTTAGTTAACATCTATTAATTAATGCTTTAGTAACTGCAGGTTTTTGTTATTTGATATATTTTGATATAAATGACTTATTTAGCAGTTCTTTGGCCCTAATATTTCTAATTCCCCAATAAGGATAAATGAGACGATAAGAATTTGCTTCTAAAAAGAAAATGTTTGATTGTGTTAGCTTCTGTTAATTATGAACAAAAAAAACTCTTGGTAAACAAAACATTTTTTAACTCTAAATATTTGAATGTTGATGGCCTAAATAATTCCATATTACAAAAAAATTAATGCAAAGATGAATCAGAAATGAAGTAAATTGACATAATAATAACAATTGTCTTCAGGTAAAGTGTATTTAAATATTGCAAATTTTCCATTTGTTAGGAGCTGATTTCTTAGTATATTAAAAGGCATGGCATTAACAACCGGCGATTTTCATAGTGGTAGTGTTTTCCATTCATCAGTAATATTGAATGGAAAATATTAATTTAAACTATATGTCCCCATTTGGAACATATTGAAGAGTCCTAATATGTGTTCACCTTTATCACGTCCCGGATGTATGCTTTTATATAGTGTACTTCATCAAAGTTTTAAAAAACGTAAAGTTTAAGTATGTTACATCGACAGGCCTTTTTTTGCTGTCCTGCAAATAGATATGTACTCCCCAGGAACATTGATGTTTTTCCCTTTAAGAGCTCATACAACAGATGAACAAATACTTTCCACGTAGCCGTGGCCTTGGTAGCTCAGTGTCCAGGTGCTTGCCTTCAATTCCGTTTATTTGTTCTTGAGCTGAACTTGAGTTCAATCCACTGTGTTGGCACCAATGAAATTGTTAATTTTCTAATTGCAATTTTAAGTGTTGACTTATCATGTGCTCTGCGGTGAAGGAAAACATTTTAAGGAGGATACCTTAGAAACCTGCATATAAATATTATTTCTAAATTTTTGAGGTATCTGAAGTCCACCAATCCACACTTGGGCTGCGTGGTGGACTATGCCCTATACTCTGTCTAGAGGATGCCTATGGCCAGCAGTGGGACAATATAAGAATAGGCTGTAACTTTTATCCGCTTCCACCTGTCTATGTCTAACTTTTGGAAATTTTTGTTCTATAATTAAGTTGTTGTTTATAGTCGTCAATAGCAAAGCATAGGACATTACACAATTTCAATTCCCGTTGTGGTAATATCTGGTTTTCAATTACGCTGACCCATATACTTGCAAACTCGTCAGAATTTAAACCTCCTTAAGTTTTATTCCATAAATGGCAATAGTGACCTTTGTTTTTTTAAAGTCTGAAAAGCAAAGTTATGTATTTAGAGCTTTGTTCGATAATATAAACTTCTTCTATTTGATTTGGATGCCGTCAAAGCTGCCTGCTGATCAACCATAAAAACGATGCTTTCTCCAGCTTCATCCCATTTTGTTTTCACTTCTAGCTTCATCTTTCTTATTACGTTATATATATATCATCTTCTTGTGACTTATTGCCAACTTTTAAAAAAGAGCATGTCTCACACTGGCTCTTACAATTCAAGATTTTATGTCAATTTTTCCATAAAATTTACATACAGATGAAGCTTGGATGTTATGTGTCACACCAATCTTTTACATAGTAATTGTAAATAGATTGTTTTGACCGCTATTATGGCAATAAATAATTTTTCTGTATACTAGCACTACAATATTCTGATTCCATTTTTGGCAATGATTCCAAAAAAACTTGTGATGTTCCATTTTAGAGGCTTTGAACTGAAATCTCTAGTTTGAATACTCATTGTTCCTTTTAGTAGAAAAGGTTTGTTTATTTTTCCAGTTCAAAACCATTATCTTCTTTTCAGATTCACTTTCTTTTGAAAAGAATTATTAGTAATTTTATGAACTCTCCGACTGTTGATTTTACGTTTTAGAAATTTAAACAATATATTATTATTCACCCTGAATAATGTTAACAAACTGGAGGTCATGGGTTAGAATACCAAGAGGGGACAATCTACTCTTTAAGTTAGAGGGCACCTGATTTGGTCAAGTTGGATAACTATCTTACTGACAATGACAGTAAAAGAAACAGTACACCTGTGTTTGAGCATATACTTGTGCACTATATTTTATCTTTGAATGGATTGGCCGCCATGACCTTAATTTGGTCACAATGAGATTGATTAAATATATAAAATGTAATTATTGTATTGATGTTTCTTTAGGATGTTGCCGAAAAATGCAAGACTCTTGGAATCACAGCTTTGCACATCAAACTGAGGGCCACGGGTGGTAACAAGACAAAGACTCCAGGACCTGGCGCCCAGTCGGCCCTCAGGGCCCTTGCACGTTCCAGCATGAAGATCGGCCGCATTGAGGACGTGACCCCAGTGCCATCCGACTCCACACGCAGGAAGGGCGGTCGCAGAGGACGCAGGCTGTAATTTCTTAGTTTAAGCGAGCTGTGGACTGCAATAAACGTGGTTACAGTTTACATATTGTATTATTTTTAAAAATTCCCCTTTAACTAATGTGAAAGTGCTATAAATCTAACCAATCAATAGATAAATAAAATTGTATTGGTTCAAATGTGCCTGATATTTAAAATGTGCTCTGTACATTTGTTTTCATGTTAAACATAATTGGTTAATAGATTTAAAGTGAAATAAAAAAATCATTTTACTTAAGGATATAATTTAACTTATACACTTTGTGAAGTTCAAAAGAAAAGATGAAAAAAGTGATATATTTTTATTGAACAATTGCAACATCACATCAAATACAAATAATGTAATGAAAATACCTAATTAATTTGGGTATTTTTAGTATTATTAGTTTTGAAATCTGAGAGTTCCCCAATCTATTCTTGACGGGAATACGTCCAGTTCCAAGTAACTCTGTATTATAGGTATATTTAACCAAATCTTTATTAAGTTATTTCATACCTTTTGTTTTTGAAGTCAGTTTTTTTAAATGTTCTTCATTTTGTAAGTTTTTTTTGTATATTTGAATATAATGTATCGTAACTTTTAATATGTGGGGCTACCACATCCTTCGGATATATAACTTTGTCTTATCTCTCCAAAAGTATAGAAAAAGCAGTTGCATATAGCTGGTATCTTATTAACTTTAATTATCTATACACTTACCTCGATGTGCCTTAGTAACACATAAAAATATTAATACTAAAATCATGACAGACATCTAGAGGTAGGTATATAGGTGGCCCAGATTACACATGGTTTTTAAATTTTATTAAGGTTCCTAACGTAAAATACGTTTCGGATTTGGATTTTTAAATATGCGTTGACATATTCTTCAAGTATCCATGGTTCCGATAGATTTACTGTAGTACCCGTAGGTCTACTTTTAATGCACTCTTAAATATTTATGGATTCCTTTCTGCCTTACGGTCAGGCCAGTGGAGATATGTAAGTTCTAGTTAGAGGAAGCAGGGTATTTACAAGAAAACTGGACATGCGCAAGTCGTACACGCGCACTTTTTTGGAGGACTTCGTACATAACATAGTCCGTATAGAAGCCATTATAGGCTTCCTGAAATCAATATATTTTCGCCTATTTTCTTAAATTAGTTCAAATTTATATTAATAGTTTAAGTAATATGTAAATTTGAGATCCGCAAAATAAGCCTTTTCTTCATATATATCTACAAGGGAAAGTAATGTCTTTTTTATTTACAAATTTAGTCCCCGAGTTATAAAAAACGTAAATAAATGAATTATAACTTAAGGGGGATGTGTTTGAAATTCTTATATTTACGTTTTACGTCTGCCTTTGAGTCACCGTCTACGTCTCGAAATACATCGCAGGTGTACCGAATTTTAACTCAGTTTCAGGGCCTATTCGCTGTTATATGCTGATGGACAGATACGGAAGTGATCGTATGATGGTCCCATTACTTTCGACGTACAAAAATGTTAGAGCATTTCTGTTAGTGCCAAGAACTATTACGAGTGGGTTAAAATGAAAAGCACTGGAACCTAACAAAAAATGTAAAAGTAAAATCATTTGCCCACAGATAAGTTAGGTTTATTATTAATTTCTTAGACAACTATCTTATGTCATTGGCTTGATCGCAAAAGCAAAATGAATGCCAATTAATTGTCAAATAACGCACTCATGGTATTGTCATTTTCTAATCTAAATTCACCTTTATTTACTTTTATTAAGGTTTTTTTCTATAAGTTGTTTAGATATTATTGACTTACTGAACGGTTAGATATATAATAGAGGTAAAGAAGAATAATAGAGAAGATAAAATGGATTCTGCTCGACAGTCGAAAGCAAGTTGGTTAGATCCTGGTTCAGCACTAAACAATGCCCAAACAAGATGAATTTAGGAAGGAATAAAGAGTGGTCACTGCTCGTAAGGAACGACGTTGCCGAATAGGTAACCACTGAAGCTGGGTTCGATAAGAAGAGATATAGTCATATTTACGCAGATTAAAAACGAATCGAATGCAGTTATTCAGAAGCCGGTTAGGTTTATTGAGTTGATCTGCATTCAAGTCATAGTAGCACACATCACCATAGTCGACGAGAGGGAAAATTAAGGTCTGCACGAGCGTTACTTTAATTTGCTGAGGCAAAAAAAACATTAAGGGTACAGCAAGCCCTGGTTAAGGGAATCGAATTATCGTTATGAGGGTGGGTCTCTGACGAGACGTCCAGATGGATATGTCCAAACGGCTCGCGACCGTATATTGGTGGTCATTGACGAGACGCCTTGGACGCCTTCCTGAGGTTTGGGAGGATTTGTTTTCTATTACTCTCCGCTCTATTTTAATATCATTAATAATTAAAATAAAAGTATAATATAACTGTTTAATTAAGTTTATTTCATAATCATTCTTTATCTCTTTTAAAATCTTGTAAATATAATTATATGTATAGTACAAATAAACAAAGAATATGCACGACCCCGCGCCATATTATGGTTACGTTTTAGCTGTCAAATCGTAAAGTATAGGTAGGGTCAGTAGAACAGATATTTTTATAATAATAATTATTTTTATTCAGAATTTACTAATTCGCCGAATTCCCTCTTCTCACAATTCGATTTATTATTTAGATAAAAAATACTAAAATCGGTTCATCAATAAAGGAGATTGCGCACACATGCCAAAAAATAAAAACATCGAAATTGAGAGCTTCCTTCTTTCTACCCTACGGCAAAGTCAAAGGAGGGCTATGATTTTGACAGGCGTATGCATGTTTATCTGTCCCCTGATAGCCCCTCAACTACTAATTAGAACTAGACAAATTAGGTGTCATTAGAAGCGTTTTCATCGTTCGCTGGTTATAGGTGACTACTGTTTTTCATAGATGAATATGTGCACACTGATAATTGTCCACCATAGTATCGTATCTTATGAAATTATTGTCAACTTGCAACGAAGACATCTTGGTATAGTCTATGTGTCGATTATTTTGCTTCTTTAGTAACGTTGTTTAATCTAGTTTGCTGAAAATCTTGTTTTATACTTTTTTAGTGTCGTGTAAAAAAATACAATATAGTCAATTTCGCACATGATTTTTGCTAACTAAAATTTTTTTTAGTTTTTTTGCAAATATTCTTTGTCGCTATCTGTACTTTTTGACTCGAAGTCATTGTCGTGCACATTCTTAGTTGAATAGCATAGTAAGTATAATGTATTTATTTAAGGTAATATATTATTTCTCTGGTCTATTTTATTATAGTTAAAGTGAAAGTGTATTTCTTTATTAGCT
>JAOCPS010231225.1:0-13700 GCA_025505425.1 Graphium colonna | reverse complement strand
GGTAAGTGATCCCGTCGCCCATGAACACACGCAACATCCGGAGAGTTGCGAGTGCGTTGTCAACCTGGGAAATTGGAAACAATGGATATTTGGATAGGATGGGTCGGGATTAAGGATTTGGAGGGGATACGAGTGGGAAAATAAAAGGGCATGGCTATCCGGCATCCAAGAAAGTCGTGCATATTTTATTTTATGCCGACTTTATAAAGGGCGGTGGTACTTCCCCGGACGAGCGGTGCCGTAAGAGTGCAGCAAAAGCTGTGAAAGGATGTTATGCACTACCACCTTGCAAATTGTATCGTAAAATAGTATCACAAAGGCTCCTTCGATATTTAAAGCCTTCTATATAAATAAATATACTATTTTGTAATAGGCATGCTTGATTACTATTCCCCACAAAACCCGAAAGAATGAGATTTGTTGAGAAATTATTCTTTTTAACGACATTTTTAGGGAATTTTCGCAAATTACCAGTAATTTAATAAGTTTGAGATATAATGACATAAAATTAACTTGGATATATATTTTTATACATATTTGCAAATTAATAATTGTCCTAATGGAGATAAAAGAAAACATACAAAAACACATTTAATGATTTATTTATTTACACGATTACTAAGTAATTAATTACATATTAATTTATATAAAAACTTCCAACTAACTATAATTAATGTTTACGTATAAAAACCATTGGCACGCGTTCCGTAGATGAAACTTTTTGATCGATTTGTATTTTTTTTATTAATTATTCAAAGTATTTTTTAAATAATACAACTTTACGGATTTTATCGCGGTTTATTTTTAAATTTTATCACCCGACGTTTCGAACCCTTTACAGCGTTCATGGTCACGGGTACCGTTAAAAGGTACCGATAAAATCCGTAAAGTTGTATTATTTAAAAAATATCTAATATTCGCGTAAGTCTCAAAAACAAAATTATTCAAAGTACTTAATTTTTTTTTTCACAATACCAACGAATGATGATATTTTTTTTATCAAAAACTTCCTAAGGAATTTATTTTTGAACATTGAAATGTTTTAACAGATTTTTTAATAAAAATTGACAAATTGTAAATTAAAAACATGTTTAACGCTCCTTTTCTAATATTGTTTCAACGTCTCACTTCGTATTTCGATACCCTGTCCATCGAATATCAATCAAACCGTACAAAAACTTCCCCAAATATCGACGCTCACGCCATTATTCTCAATTTTTTTAATAATCTATTTTATATATATTTATTTACAATTTAATCGGTTACAATAATTGAATTTTACCTTTGAGATATTGAAGAAATCTTCATACAATGTAAATACTTCACAATATTAGTTGCGTGACGCATTAAATTCGTAAATTTCTACTCAAAAAAAAATAATTTCTAGCTTTTAAGTGTCACAAAAGTTAAGCTTGGAGAAAGCTGGTACAAATGTGTGAAAATTACAACTTGATTCGATTTTTTTTAAATAAATTATATAATAATTGGAGTCACTCAGTACCGAGGGTAGTTTGCAGTTTTTTTCTCTGTATCTTATAGTGATTTATATTATCACTAAGCACATTTCGAAAGCATTTTAAATTTCAAGTTTTTGGTCCCGTTTCTTAAATGTTCTGACGTATACTTGGTGCGCTCCGAAACAAATAATTGAGACCTTTCTCAATGCTTCTCTTTTTTCTTATTTATTCTCTTCCCCGTGTATTTTTAAGCATAAAAACGATACTACCGCAATAAGTGACTTATTACGGTAGTCGTGATTCTTATTATTTAGTCATTCTAACTGCTTTAGACACGATATTTCTCTACTAACACGATCCCTGGTTTCAAATGTATGTACACTTTTTTTATTAATATAAACAAAATTATTTTTCTTATGCAATGTCTTCACGATATTTGAGTATGTTAAAACTACCGCCGTTACTCATTCCATATTTAAACTGATCTCTTGTATACAGAAGGTGTTTATTACAAAAAATAAATAAACAAAATTATCATTTTAATTTAGAAAAGATAACATTTTATTATCAATATTCATAATTTACATCATGAAAAATATCTCCTAGACATACATTTAATTTTTAATCCAATCCTATGCGAAATTTGATTGACGATTATTTTATAAATATTGTGCGTTTTTATATATATGTTATATATAAATATAATATACAGTGTAAACTCCTTGTAACGTCACTCGATTTAACGACAAACTCCCTAAAGCGTCGACATCACATGGCTTTGATTGGTTTCGCTTGCCTTGCATACAATAATGCACTCTCCATTTAACGACACTGTGACGCAATAAATGTACAGTCCCTTTTATATCATTATATAGAGTTTACACTGCTCTTGATTTAGTACACCAATAATGGTGTATACACAATTGAATTCAACATTAAAATAACTTCATTTGCCGTTGAAAAAAACCGCATTGAAAAATAAAAAAGTGATTAATTTCAACATAAGTATGGCATGTAGAAATAAAAACTAAAATTACAAATATACACTGGTGTACTTAATCTTTAATTAAAAATAAGACGTTTTTTTTCTTCAATTTCCAACACATTGCAGATTTTGACTATGATGATTTTTTTTACCTATTTTATAATGATACATCGAACAATGCATTGTAAATTAAAAATTCATATAAAACTAGCAAAGTAAAGCTGAAGCCAAAATCGTTATAAACGTTAATATAATTAATGTAATAATAAAAAAGCACAATACACTTTATGTCAGTCGGTTAAAATAGCAGCCAGATTGGTACAATTCAGACAGTTCATTAAATAATTTGTACAAGGCGTAAACAAGTTAATATGTAAAATTAATAACGTCTTTTCTTAATTTTACATGATAATTAATACATACGGTTATACAAGAGGCGCTTGATATCACTTTATGTTTTATCTAAAAAATAAAAAATCTTAAAAAAAGATCGTATATATCAATTCATTTACGCCCTGATATAATATATGGCTTTACAACAAAAAATATTTGATCAGTTTGATTAAAAAAAAAAAAAATAATAAAAACACTAAATATGCAATGTAGATTTAGAAACGAAAATTATGAAACGCAAATCAGTCTCTTAAATTAAAGATTACACATTTAAAAGATTTAATATATTTTATGTACACTTTAAACATAAATTGACGTTACAACTATAGACCCATATGCGACTTCGCGCCAAAAATATATTTACAAAAAAATAACGCTCGATGGTTAATGCAAACATTATGCTATATTTATGCTTATATATAACTGGTGCCAATAGACAAAAAATTAAAAAGAAAAAAAAACATTACAAAATGGCCGACGAAGTCGCACAGCTGCTCGTGAATCCATCAAACATACGTACACTGTACTTATAAAAATGTTAAAAAACATACATTCGCTATCTAGTTTAATCATAATTTATTATTTACAGAGAAGATCATTTTCAATAAATACACGATTTGGCTGGATACATTTTTCTATAATATCTTCGTCTACACGACTCACCAACGCATAACTGTATGAAATGACAAAAACTAAAAAGTACCATTTTTATTGTCAAACACTTCACGTTGTTCTCCAGCGCAAAATATAAAATGAGGGAACGTCATAAAGAAAAATGTAAAATCCAACAGTTGGACTTAATATGGACCATCCTATAAAATAGTTATTTAATTTTGACTTAATAAAAAGATGATCTGTGTAAAAATGTATTATTTAATTTCATAAAAACAAAATAAATTAGGACTTGACTGGAAAAACACAAAAAAAAATATAATAATAGACGAAATTAGTTTGAATAGTTGCGATATGGCGAAGTTTTCATTTTTATTCAAAATTGCATATATAACGTTCAGTAGATCACTTCAGTTCGTTCAGACAGTCCCGTTCCATTCATATCACAGCAGCTTATTAGCCCACCCACTCGCACCTGACTAGGCTGTCCTTCTCTTATAACGGGTTCCGTATGGCAACGTCCTCTCGAGTTCGGTGTTACCAGTTGTCAAAAAAATAACGTTAAAAATAGGCTTTTGAAAGTTAATTAACAAGTGTTATAAAAGGTTGTTTAGAGCAAAATAGAACTGTGCGTTTATTTAAGATGGTTGTTAAATCTATGCGAGGGCATGTCCAAGTTATGGACACCGAGAGACTTAATCGATTTTGATTCATCTAACTGAAAAAATAAATTATTAAAATCTATCTAACGCAAACTCATTATTAAAAACCTTCCACATCTCCGAACATTTCTATTTGTATAGATTTAAACGCCTGTATCCCATCTTCGTATTTCCTCAGCTTCAAAACAGCCTATTAACCTCAAACTCAAAGTGACGTCACCACAGAAACGTCTAGAACAAATCGGTTACTATCGTTCCGAACCAAGCACACACAACTGGCAATGCATAAGCGAATAAGGCCCTTGATAGACTAGGTCTGTCTGCCGAGCTGACCGATTCGCTGTCCACTGGCGGTTGACCCGCGTTCACTTCTGTACCAGTTGTGACTGGAGGATCTTGATCACTAGTCGCCACTCGTACATCGACGTTATTGGTCGAAGGTGGTTGCCCAACGCTGGGGATGTTGGGAATGTTGAAGTTGGGCGCCTCCGTTGATATAGCAGGTCTTTCTGTTGGTATCTCTGGTGTGTTTACGTCTCGGCTGTCTCCTGAACCTGGGAATGGAAAAGTGGATTTTTTAAATATATGTCACAACTTATATTAGGTGGGATTATTAATTAGGAGTTCATTTTGGTGCTTTGGTGCTGATTCGTGTAAGTTCTAAATCTAATTCAACAATAAACCATAATTAAATATATGGGCGTATATAAAGCGTGGGCCGGATTGGCCGTGTCCACCCAGGATGATCTAGTGCCCACCCCAGGATGATCTAGTGCCCAACCCAGGATGATCTAATGCCCACCCCAGGATGATCTAGTGCCCACCCAGGATAGTGTCGTGCCCACCCCAGGATGATCTACTCCCTAACCTGGATAGTCTAGTGCTAATCTCAGGATGATCTAGTGCCAACCCAGGATGGTCTATTGCCCACGCCAGGATAGTCTAGTGCCCACCCCAGGATGATCTAGCGGCCACCCAGGATGATCTAGTGCCCATTCTAGGATGATCTAGTGCCCACCCCAGAATAATCTAGTGCCCATCGCTGGATGATTTAGTGCCCAACCAGGATAGTCTAGTGCCAACCCCAGGATGACATAGTGCCCACCCAGGATAGTCTAGTGCCCACCCAAGATGGTCTATTGCCCACCAAGGATAGTCTAGTACCCACCCCAGGATGATATAGTGCCCACCCAGGATGGTGAAGAGATTTTCGTTTGGCTTTAGGAACTACTGGTCCAAATTGAAAAAGATATTTAATATTGGACAGTCCATTTATCAAGGAAGACCTTAGGCTATATAACATCACGCTATGACAAATAAAAGCTGAGCAATAATGAAAAATGTAGCAACAAGAGGGAAAATTTACGCAAGTGAAGTCGCTGGTATATAGATATCGGACTATATTGTGCACTATAATATTTCCTGCGCAGTGACATTATATAAATGCTTACCTTCTGGATAGTCGTCGCCATTGGCGTCTCTGTCTTCATCGTCGTCGGGTAAGCTGTCAGTGTCATCGGTGTCGTCGCCGGAACCCGAACCTGAACCCGTTTCGGCGAAGTCTATGGACGACGCGGCCTCTTGGATGTTATCTGTGGACATAATAATTTTTAGAAATTAATGTTTTTTATTATAAATCTGATGATAAAGTACTTAATTAGTTAATCTTAAATAATTTAAAGTTAATCTTAATTAATTAAAGTTAATCTTAATTAATTAAAGTTAATCTTAATTAATTAAAGTTAATCTTAATTAATTAAAGTATTTGTCGAAATCATTATATTGCATAGAGAATTTTATTGTTTAGAGTTATTCGGTATTTTATTGTTAAGTTTTGGTGAGGAGGAATAGCTTTTCAGTGAATGTTATAGTCCCCTATTAACCGCCGCCGTGGCCTATTCGCTTTACAAATCGGAGGTCGTTGGTTCGAATCCCGCGGAGAAACGACTATGTGTTGTTGTTTCTTGGTCAGCTAGAGAACGAGCATGGCACGGAAGACTCCGACCACGGCATTTTGACCAAAAGTACCGCTCCAGGTCGTAACGTTATCCTAGGCCGAGCATAGGTCCTGGTTATAGATGATACTCTAGAGCCAAGGTTGAGGACTATGTTAATTGCCTGTCTGACGCAAGATACATTTTCCCTTTAGCGGAAGACAGGCAAACTCGTCCTCATCCAAAAGGAAGGGCGGCCTATGGATTCCCCGTCAGCCTATCGGCCGATAGTGCTGCTAGGCGATGTAGGCAAGCTTGAAAGATTGGTAGCCAGCCGCTTCATCTACAAACTAGAGTACATTAGGCCATATCTGGCAGACAGACAGTATGGGTTCCGCAAGGGCCGGTCTAGGATCGACGCACTGCTGAGGGTTAGGACTCTTGGGCAAAAAACGGTTGCTCGGTATGAGGTTATCTTGGCGGTGTCGCATCACCATCGCCATTAAACGACAATGAATGTCTCGCTCGGTCTGAGGTGCCGTAATCACTCAGAAGGAGGCTGCGAAGAGAGAAAGGGAGAAATCTGCCAGCCTCGAAATTTGCAGGCGAAGACCAGGGCTCAGGAGGCTGGCCTATGCGCGAAACCTTCCCTCCTGATAGCGGGCCCGGGGCGGTAGATGTGGTATACGTGCCACCCCGTGAAAGTGAGGGATGCTGTGCCAGCATGAGCAGAGCCCTAAGAGGAAACCTGACAAGACGAAAGTCGACCGGGGACGCGGAAGATTGCATATTCGTGTTCCCGTGTCCTCAGCCGATGCGACAGTGAAATCGCAACGTGGGTTTTTCAGTGGGTTACCCCGGTTCCATTCGCCTGGATTCCCACATACTCATGTTGGCTAAAAAAAAGAGCAATGCGGGCTGTTCACCCGATTGCTTTAAAATTAAGATGATCCACGTGTCGGTTTTGGTCGTAATTAAACAATTTCAATATTAAATAGTTGAACTTATTGCGTCTTGAGACACACACGCTTTGATCCGGTTTGTAGTTCAGGATTGGATGGTGTAAGAGTGGAGAAGGCACCCACCGTCCGTCCACTGCACCTCCACCCCGTTGTAGGCGTCCTTGAGCCTCGCCGTGAGCGCCTTGAGGGCGTCGAGCTGCGCACGCGCCGGCGCCGCCGCGCCGCCACGCACCTCGGGGTTGGACGCCAGCGCCGCGGCGCCGTCGCCCGCCGTGCTGCCCGTGTAGCTGCGATGCGAGGGTTCACGTCATGAGATACGGGGGCGTCGTTACATCGGTTATAATGTCCTTGTTCCTATTACGGAAAAGGAGACAAACGAGCAGACGGTTCACCTGATGTCAAGTGATCAACATCCGCAGTTGCAAGTGCGTTGTCAACCTGCCAAGGTGAATTGGATAGAATAGGTTTAAATGAATAGGATGGGGTCGGGATTGAGGATTTGGAGGGGAAAGGAATGGGAAAATAAAAGGGTAGACATGGCTATCCGGCATCCCCAAAAGGCATGCATACTTTGCCTGACTTTTACCTGGACGTCCGCGCTCGGCGATGTCTCACTTTCTGACCTTGAACGGCCAGTAAGGGATATTCGAAAAACTCTGGTACCCACCGCCTCTTTAGTTGTTTTTCTTATAAGAAGAAGGGGAGGGAGATGAGGGGTAATATATAATTATATATACAGAGATAACTAAACTATATATACTTTAAAACTCATATATGGGGATCATATATGAGAAATGGGAGAACATAATGTAAAGTTTAAAAAAATAAGCCATGTTCATCCAAGCGGATACAGCGAGGCTGGCGTGAGACGGAAGGCGTGGGGGGTCAACGACCTCGCGCGTATCAGCTGATCACAGCCGCCGCACTTCATTTATTTACTAAAAAATTTGGACTAAAACCAATTTTATCACATAAACGTGATGACAATCAAGTACAAAATGCTGCCCTTTAATATCATAGGCAACTCGCCAATCACCCTGTATATTAACGTGAGTTAAAAAAACATATAAACTAAAGGTGGCAACAGAGCGAACGGCTCGCACATGATGTCATAATAGATAAAAAAAAATTATTATACAATTTTTTTTTCTCACCTGCCAAGTGCAGTTCCATTGAAGCATGGCGCCGAAGTAACGCTCAAGGGTTCACATAACGCTGCAGGCAGTTGCACCCAGTACCTCCTGGACCCTCTGACCCTGGCCCTGGTTTCCCTCATCAGCTTCTCCAACACTGGACTGCCCCATTCCGCGCCTGTAATTTACCGATATTTTTTTAATTTCTTTACCGACACAATAAAACGGATATTGATCGATAAGCACAGACAGATGTACAAACACATAATTTTGTAGTATATACTAAATATCTTTACAACATCCTTTATGATCCTCGCTCTCCCCATATCTGAAGGAGTGTTTCCATTTTCGAAGTGCTGACGAAAGCCGTGTACCACGCTCTGGGTATGATAATACACTTGATGTGCAATATACAAAGTCAGGTTATTTTAGGGGTTCCTTTACTGTGAAGGCTACGGGCTTGTGGAATGATCTACTAATGTTGTCCAAGAGTCTAAGTCACTTGCTATTTTCAAGTCTAAGCTGCATAACCATCTGAACAGAGTCGGACGATAAATTTACTATTTACCTTTTTTATATATTATATAATTATATTTATGTATACTGTAAGTTTTTTTTTTATAATATGTTAGTTTATATCTTTGTATATATTACTTCAAATCTATTTAGAATCTGTCAAATATTTTTAAATAATACAACTTTACGGATTTTTATCGCGGTTTATTTTTAAATTTTATCACCCGACGTTTCGAACCCTTTACAACGTTCATGGTCACGGATAGGACTAGTGCTAAATAAACTGCGATAAAATCCGTAAAGTTGTATTATTTAAAAAAGAAGACATGTTTTGTTTAATTTCTACCTCAATAGTCGATATAAAAGTAATATTTAAAACATAAAATGGGTAATTATGATTTTGGACCTATTTTTTATTTTGTTTAAAATGGTATTGATTAAACCGATTGGTTTAAAAAGGTGTTAATTAAACAGATTGTTATAAAATGGTGTTAATTAAACAGATTGGTTTGTAATAGTGTTAATTAAACCGATTGGTTTAAAATTGTGTTAATTAAACCGATTGGTTTAAAATTGTGTTAATTAAACCGAATGGTTTAAAATATTGTTTATTAAACCGATTGGCTTAAAACCGGCCTTACATCTATATGCGTGACCACTGACTACTTGTGTACGCCTACACTTCGCAAATTGTTTGTAGTTGAAAATTTTTGTTGTTGAGTAATTTAATATAAAACTATTTTACTATTAATAGTGGTTGTTTATTGTTGTGTGTATGAATAATACTATGAAAAATAAAATAAATGTATACTTTTATTAATAGGGAAGAAGAAATATTTGATTACTTATTTTGGTTGGTATGCCAATAGGTAGGTATGTGAGATAATTAAATATAAATTTATTTGTAAAAAGATGGCATTACAGGATAGAACTATTATTATCGTCTTTAAAGATCTGAACCGCCTATCAATATGGGCAAAGATTCTCTATTTAGCCATTACAAAGATTTTAATGATTGTAACGTACAATTGGGTTATTTTTAAAATTATACCTCGTGATAATTTTACCGCATTTGTTGAATTCGTAGAGCAAGTTTCGAGATTATTTCGATCTAGGAATAAATATGTTGGCAACGAAGTAATTAAACGTATGAAAGATTGCAAATTTGATATGCCATATGAGTTTCCCGATAGATTATGTGAAAAACTAATATATTTGATTTAGAATTTACCTCTATTAAAAGAAACTAATTATTAAAAAAAATTAAGGGTAAGTGATTTGTAATTAAGTAGTATTCTATTATACGGAATAATAAAACTAGTTCACAGATGTTTCGTTTGATTTGTCCAAAAATTTTGTGATAACCCTAGCAGAATAGGTAACAATTTTGCACGTTGTTAAAGAGTTGTCTCTGTGTACATATTCTTCATATCAAAGTAATGTGTGACAACTTTTTTTTGTTTTTCAAATTCAGTTTCAAGTGCAGGGCCTTAAAATTGTTTGTACGACGAAATATCGAACTCTGGTAGAATTCTGCAATACATTACAATATTTATTAAAATTACAATGTTACAAAATTTGTAACAAAATTCGTAATCATAAAAAATTCACGCTTATTAAACATCATTTATATTATATTTTTTATGATTAGTAAATATACTATTTCATATAGTTCTTAAGTATATAACATTCAGAGGTTGCGCATTTACTTTATGAACAATAACATGATACTACAGAAATTGTAATATCAAACTATCTGTATATATTCATTGGGATAAAAAATTAACATTTATGATGTATTCTTATTTATTTACATAATATACATATTAAAATCAGAATTTCTTGTATTTCAAGAAACCCCTGTATTTCTTGGGGTTTAATCCGTATGCTTTTAGTCTCTCATCAGATAATTTATTTAATGGGTTGTCTGACTGCACAGCAACTTGCTTCGGCTTGAACTTATTTTTCTTTTTATTTTTGGGTTTTTTGTTAGATTTGATATTTCCTTCTGTTTCTACTTTATTAGGTTTATTTTTCCGTTTTTTCTTTGGAATATCTTCAGTTTCTTCTGTATTTGTATTCAATTTTCTTTTCAGTGTCTTACTTTGTTCTTTGTCGGTTGTTGGCATTGCATCATTTTCTGCAGGTTGTTCAATAGGAACGCTAGGTTCTTCGTTATTTTCAACAGCTTCAACAATAAACTTATTCTTCTTCTTTTTCTTCTTACCTATCACCGTTTCATTTATATTTTCTGTTTCATTGTTCACCGCATTATTGTTACATTTATCTGTGCCATCTTGATTGACATTATCTCTACGTTTTTTCTTATTTTTAATATCTTTAACTTCTCTATTTACTTTGTTATCACTTTCATTTTCTGTCTCAATGTTCATCTCACTATTGTTAGTTTTATCTATGACACTTTGATTGACATTATCTCTATGTTTTTTCTTTTTATTCTTAATTTGTCCATTTACTTTGTTATCATTATCATTAACCTCTTCTATTTCTATACCATTCTCCAGAACTTCTGCGGTTTCTTCCTTATTGTCGACATTTTTTGTTTTGGATTTCTTCTTCTTCTTCTTTTTCTTCTTCTTGTTAACCTCTTCAGGGGGAACAACCAACTCGGGTTCTCTGTTGTAGAAAAAAAACTATTATAACTGTATGCTTATATATTTCTCCTTATAAGATAGTATGTAAATGATCGAGATAGTAAATATTTTTGATTCAGTTTAAGGAATTAAGAATATCTCTATGAATTATAAAAATCCATCCATATCTATTTTTTAAATATTAGTTTTTTTTATTCTTCTATATTAGTCTTAATTCTACCATTGATTGATTAGAGAATTATTTGTAATTTTATTAATGTTTCTTTTAACCATTCCGACTAAGCTCTAGGCTTGCGCTAGGATATAGTTATCGACAATAGTCGAATGTCGGTGTCCGAACCCCTTGCCTACGCAATCAGATGTCCGTATCATTAACCATTAAAGAATTGAGGATGTTATTTTTTGTTAAATAACAGGATGGCTTTTATGCAAGATTTTCCATAAAAATTTATTGATTTATAGCAGGCTTTACCACTATAAAAATTTTGAATTGTTTAAAACTTACTGTGGTAAATTTTTAAATAGGCTCGGCAAGATTTTCTTTTTTAACTGTACATCGGCTGCTTTCAAGGCATATGTTTTAACATCTCCTTTTTCAACAGTAGGTGGTCGATGTTTCACGATCTTCTTGAGTGGCACCCATTGAGTTAGTTCCCTGTCGTCTGCTAGAAGTATCTGGAAAATTTTCAAAATTATATACTTGAACTTTGGAAATTCTATAGATTCGTTAAATCCATATATTTTTGCAGTTATTGTACCTAAAAATTATGAAAATATTTTTTATCATCGAAAACTTGTCTTAGAGTAAGTAATATACGGAAAAGAAATTATTGACATAACATACTTAATGTATGTCGCAACCAAAGTCACTAGAAATATATTAATAAACGAATGGCCCAAGAATCAACATAGTGAATGTCCATGATACAATGTAAAATTACGCTGACTTATTTGCTTTGAAAAAACTACAATCATAATTATTTTTGTTTTATATTGAGTTGCTAAGATGTTGGCTGCGGTGTCATAGACCGTGAGATCGATTCCCACCTGGGGCAAATATTTGTATCTACAGTTGTCTGGATCTGTTTGTCCATGTGTCATATATGTTTGTAAGTTGCTCTTGTCACAGAAGACGTGGATTTTATCACAAGGGTAGCATTATTAAATATATATATATATATATATATATATACACACACATATACATACCTCCTCAATAGATAATCCAAAGTCATTCGGCACGACTTCTCTATACTTGAATCTCGTTGGGAGATCACCACCAATGACATCCTCGCAATCCATCTTATAATATTCCTCCATGAACTCTGCATAACTCTTTTCCTTCTCCGGAACAAATTTTGGCTTTTCCTCAGATAAAAGTTCAGCTAGCTTAGATTTTCTCTTTCTGTTCCTTCGTTTCTTTCCCATTGTGCTTTTGAGCTCTTCTAGAAGATTCTGTCGTGCTTTTTTTGGATCATAGTCGGCGTCCATCTGGAATTAGTGATAATAATATGTTAAGAAATTAATTATTCCATAAATATCTGTGATTTATGTTGAAAATATGTATTACATTCTTGATAGTTTCAAATTATTTTATGACCTAAAGCAATTTTTGTAGTAAATCTTTTAATTTAATGTTTTTTTTTTATAGTTTTACAAATACACGATTCATATGGCTTATTTTATATGGTTTTTTGAGATGTCATGTCATTTTGTTGGTAAATATCATTACGTCACTGTTTTAAAACCAATTTTATGCCAATTGCTTTTACCATATTTGTAAGACGTGGTCGCCTATAAGTAGGGGGACACTTAAATGGCATTACAATTGTATGTAATAAAGAATGTAACATGTACTTTCCGTTGGTGATCCTAAATAAAATAAATAAATTAAAATAATTTATTAACTCACATTAAAGTCTTCATCTTCACAATGTGGCCCATCGTCATTACCCTCTGTTTCATGTTCATTTTCATAATTCTCCCAATTTTCTATAATGAAACATACAAAACCTTTTAAAGACAAGATATTAAGTAAATTGAAGCTAAAAAAAAGCTAATTACATGTTGATAAGAAAAATACCGGGGTTTGGATGTCGTGAGCATATTCTATGACCTGACTAGAGCGTTCGATTACGTAGAGCATGATTTACTGCTAAAAAAAAATGAAAGCTATAGCATTAGGGGCCAGTATATAACTGGATCAAAAGCTATCTAACAAATAGACGTCAGAGAGTGCATGTATTAAACCAGTTGGTCATAGTACAACTAAGAATATTTTAGTTATTGATCATTTGTTTGGAAATAACAAAAAAACAAATTTAAACTAGATACTAAGACAACGCCTTTGTCACATAAATTAAATATTGTGTATCAAAATATACAAGGCTTAGGCGGCAAAGAACTAGAAATAGAACTTTTTCTTAGAGAA
>JAOCPS010231006.1:0-13703 GCA_025505425.1 Graphium colonna | reverse complement strand
TTAGAATTTATGTTACCCGAAAGCATAAAATTGCATAATTTAGTAATGTCACCAAGTAGAGCTCTGCCCACGTCACCAGCGGAAACGCTAACAAGATCTTTTAGATGTTGTGGCGTTATGCCATCAATGCCGCCAGCAGACCCACTACAAAATGACATAATTGTATCAAAAGTTTCTTTATCGTTAATTTGTAAAGCCTGAAAGTTCGAATCGGGATGCGGTGGTAAAGGTGAAGAAGGGTTACCTGAAAGATGCTTTTGACGAAGGTTTTCCAGCGTCTCATCATTATTAGGAGCAAGGGTGTCATTCGAAAATAAAATGCGTGACGCATTTTATTTTCGAATGACACCCTTGCTCCTAATGATTGCATGATTCAACGGCTTTTTTATTTAAAACTATATATTTTTAAGGTTAAATTAGGTAGGAAAAATTTTCATATAAATGCGTCTTGTAAATTCTTCTCAGATAAAAATATATTATGAAAGTACATTTCTCAGGCGTTTGAGGTAGTTTTCGCATTTTTTTGTGAAAATAGTACTTGTTACATTTGTGTTTTTACCATTTTAAATTATTTAAAACATGTCTTTACTGTTTACTTGTACTAAATGTCTTAATATTGCCTTTTTTGTTACGATATTTTAATAAAAGTTTGAAATTAACGAAATTAAACAAGATGTTTCAGTCGTTTACAAATAAAAGTTACTTAATTAAATTCTATATAAATATAATAATTTGTCGTCCAGTCCAGCTTCGATCAGGCTTTATACCTATATTTTTTTATGAAAAAGAAGACAAACGAGCAAACGGTTCACCTGATGGTAAGCGATCCCGTTGCCCATAGACACAAGCAACATACGGAGAGTTGCGAGTGCGTTGCCAACCGGGGCAATTGGATTTTTTTTGTATTGGATTGAATTGAGGGTTTAGAGGGGCAAGGAGGAGGGACCGAAAAGTGTAAGCACGTCCATCCGGCATCCCCAAAAAGTTATGCATAGCTTATTTTATGCCGACTCTTTAAGGGGTGGGTGAACTTCTACGGGCGAGCGCAGCCGTAGAAATGCAGCAAAAGCTGTAAAAAGATGTTATGCTGTACCCACCTTTAATATCTCTATGCATGCACAATAGAAATTTAGTTTGCATATTTCTGAATAGAGTGGCTAAAGATATGTTTCCTATAAAATATAACTCGTAAATCGTTGAAAGTGAAAAATTTTATCATGTCACCTAAATGTAAAATATAAATACGTAAAGCGGAATGTTTCAATATTCTTGCGAAAAATTTGGTACATTCAAACTTTAAAATGTGAAGGAGTGCACAAATTTTATATTTTTATGTAGCTTATTTTATTAAAATTATTAAAAAATATGACATTAATGACACAAGCAACAGAGATGGTTGTTTTTACACATCACGTGGATGTTTATGTAACATGTCAACGTGTTATATAAACATCCAATGCAAGCGATTTTTTATTAATATTACGCGAGTTAACAAATATGACTTTTACTAAAGTAACATAATAAGACTTCTAGTATATAACTATTAAAGTATATCTATATATATTCTTCTTATTGCGTTTTGTGTGTACATAACGTAGCTGCACTTTAAATGGTGTAATTTAAAGTATTTTAATATGAAAAATGCACAATATTAACGAATTCCTTTTTTCAGGTAACGTTAGTGGTGTTGGGAGCATTTTATTAGCTTTATCCATATTTAGTGTTTTAGAATTTGTTTATTTTTTCTTTGTCAAATTTGTAACGGAAATTGTCAATTTATTTTTGAATAAAATTTAATATTCTTTCATCTCACTTTCATTTT
The DNA here is from genome assembly GCA_025505425.1 of Graphium colonna. Lineage (NCBI taxonomy): Eukaryota > Metazoa > Arthropoda > Insecta > Lepidoptera > Papilionidae > Graphium > Graphium colonna. The sequence goes on along the minus strand of JAOCPS010231006.1, from coordinate 11,881 downwards.
CCTTTACAGTATACTAATACAGCAGCCGATAATTACTGTCTCTGTAGTCTGGTGGCATGGGCACTTGCCTCGCAAACTGGAGGTCGTGTGGGAGACACGACTAGGGCTGCAAGAGTAAATAAACAAAGAATGCACCTGTGTTTGCACGTATCCTTTTGCATTATAATATCTCCTACGAAGTTGGCTGATCTCTAATATAGATTACCGCCGTAGTCGAAAAACAGTCAGGAAAACATTATATATGTTATTTATCAGCATTTAGTCTATACTTATACACTTCATAAGTATAGACTAAATGCTAATGTTATAAATGTGAAATTTTCATTCTTGGGGTTCCGCACATTAAAAGAAAAAAATGGAACCCTTATAGGATCACGTTGTTGTCTGTATAGTGTGTGCTGAAATTCATGTCACATACCCTGAGTATCATCTACTGTCCCTTAGAGCTGTGAAAAATCAAACTTCTAAACCAACGTAATCAAAAGATGCAGCCGTTTATGCTGAAATTTTTCTAGCTTTTTACGACACTCGCAAGGAAATCAAATCCTACAGGAATTCAGAATATTGAAATTTAGTACGAAGCTACGTCTTATAGTACAGATAAAGGAAAAAAATTGCGAAAAGCACAAATTTCAACATACATACATCATACATATGACAAAACTATTTTTAATAATTAACTTACTACCCCTTTTCTCATGAACGTAAAGGCAGATGAGCGTAGAGGTATTAAATTGAAATTAATATGAAATACTCAAGTCGAAAATACCTTTAAAATATAACATAATCAAAGTTCTATGTCAACGTATCAAAAGAAATGGCAATTTAAGAGGCGTATTTTGAAAATTACAACTACTTGCAAGGGAATACAGGGTACTTCCCGTGAACTCAGAATCGTGAAATTTGATACGAAGCTACGTCTTATAGCACAGATAAAGGAAAAATTGCGTAACATATACATTTTTAGTTACTTCATATAATAAAATTATTGTTAATAATTTTAAACTTACTTTACTATCTCTTTCTCGTGAACGCATATAGGTATTAAAATGAAATTCATACCAAATGCCAGGTCTATAATACCTTCAAGCTGTAACAAATCAAAGTTTTTTGCCATCGCAATCAAAAGAAATAGCAATTAAAGTCGCATATTTTGAAACTCGTAAGAGAATCAAAACCTAAAAGATACTACACATCGACATAGAATCCTGAAATTTGGCATGAAACAACATTTTATAGTATCCACGAAAAATTTCGAAAACCTCAAATTTTAGTTTACACGTTTTTACGAAACCCTCGGTGCATGATTTAGCCAGTTTTTATGTTCCTTAATCACGCAATCATGTATAAACGGGAACAAATATAAACGCGATAAAATTGATTTAAACAATATATAGTATTCGCTTAAATAAAATTTAGTAGACAACGATGAATTGATGGAGATGAAATTACATACACCTTTAGTTTATTAGCTGGATTAATATCTAGACCGGGTTTTAAATAAATCCACAAATTACACCATCTAGGTAAATCCCCGGGTGGTAGCCAGTAATGTATAAAACGTCTAACTGAATTGGTATTTTTTTATACTAAATCATTTAAATTATTACTTTCAATAGAGACATAAGTGCTTTTGCCGCACATTACTGTAGCACTATAAAAAACTTACTTTACACTACTAAAGGTATCTTACGAGCTGTTCTATGGTAAAAATATTTTTCCATCAAACACGGAGAAAACATTTTAAAAAACCTTACTTTTATCAGGCCTTACTTTTCTATTATTAGAAATATGGCACGGACAATGTTTAAACTGCTAGAAAAATTGCTACTTTAGGTGAACTATTACAGTTAGTTTTGTATTCCATAGTTAAGCTATGGTGGAAAACTGGTCTTCGCATAATTCAACGGTGAATTTTTAAATGGTTTCCTTTAACAGAAATATAATAACAAGAGGAAAGTCTTTTATTTTATTTTTACATATTTCTAGAGCGCCAATAATTGACTTAGATTATTTTTGGTTTAGAGAGTTTGACCACATCTCTCAATATCGTTTTTGTCTTAAATGCCTAACTTTTCATAGAAGGTATATCTCAATGCTTGTTCTTTTTACGATCTAAAACGATCCGTCTACTCCATCTTATCTTAAAGATAATTTTCAATATGTTTTGTTAAATAATTATATAAAATTTCGCTCTTTATCTCACTCAAATATTAGTATTCCCAAGTTGACTGGAAGAAAATGCCCTAAGGGCATCAAGGCCCTTTGTAACTTTGTTAAGGTGTTATAATAAAGATTAAACAAAATGATAAAAAAAAAATTCAATCAAAATTGCTAAACTGTGACAGTGATTTTATTGTCTCAAAATTTACATAAACTGTTTTTTTCTTACTTATGTCTTTGTGTTTGAAAAACCAGGGCCTAGATAGAATGCTAGGTTTGATGTTAACGTAAAATTTTTCATTAAGCGATGTGGCTTTTTGCCAAACATTGTCCCAGGTTTTTCATTAAGCCTAGTTTGGCCACGGAGCATAAATCACAGGCTGGGACTTACACTTGAATAACATTATCACCTAGAATTTTAGCCTGTTTTTCAAGTTTTCTAAACAGCTTCTGATATCAAAGATTTATGGAAATTAGTTTAATTTTAATTTATGATTAATTCTAAAAACAGAGCATTCCATGTGGCCTCTGAAACTCTAAACTACAGATTTTTTTTAATATTAATTAATGCTCCATTATAAAACATTTAGATTTTTTTTATTGAAAAGACGACAAACGAGCAGACTGTTCATCTGATATTAAATAATCCCGTCGCCCGTGGATACATCCGGAGAGTTGTGTGTGCGTTGTCAATCTGGGAAATAGAATTGAACATGTTTGTTGGATACGACGGTCGGGAACATATTAAGGAGAAATGAGGTGAGAAAAGAAGAAATAGGAAATGCCCGTCCAACATTTCTGGGTTGCCCAACGGCGGTCATGCATATTTTATTCTATGTCGACTTTGTGTAGATCGGTAGTACTTCCCCAGGCAATTATGGCCGTAAAAGTGCAGACAGAGCTGTGAAAAGATGTTATGCTCTACCACTCAAAATACTTTAACTATTTTCGAAATATCTAGGTAAAAGTACGAACCCACTTGCACCATTTCATATAAAGTACCTATGAATCAAATTAGTGATCGATATCTGATATATTATCCAAAACAAAATTAAGCATGATTGTATAACTTAAATAATAGTGAATCAGCGTTGACAACGAAGGATGTTTTTCGAATACGGACTGACAAGAAACTTTCTTTGGAGGAATAATGGAAGTTCATCACTCCACCTGAAGAGTGTTATTTTAAAAAGATTTCATTGCGTCTGCATGTATACGCACGAATTTCAGTTCCAGGGCTAGCTTATTGATTTTTTGGTGGTTGGTTTCTTTCATGTTTTTTTGTGATGGAATGTTGCGATAGAAGTAATAAATAAAATATAAGGGTTCCTAGTGGACTACGGAACCTTAAATATGGGCCTAAATCTTTATTTTTTTCTTGTTAAATGTATTGAAAATTTATAATCTTCACTGAATAAATTCAATTTCTATTATGACTTTCCATTTCTATTATGAATATAGAAAACTTATTTAGTAAAAAAAGTAAAATGTGCAGATAATAAAATTCAAAATAGTTTATCATTTACTATGAACTTTATTTGTACTAAAAAAAAATAATGTGTATAAAGTTACTTATGATACTTGTCGCTCCTACTCACTTGCTCTGTAAGTAGGGATATTCGATATACATGAAACATTCGATGCATCGAAAACATCGATGTTTACAATGCGATACATTGAATCGATCCGATATTTTGAAATGCTTTCGATATATTCGATGTATCGATGTTTTTTCAGTTTTTAGTAGAAAAACATTGAATCAACTATAACCAATTAATTTCATAAAAACTGTTGTTTTTGCAGTCTCCCAAAAGAACACTTTAAATAAGACAGACAGCAAAATTATTGCGGATGTTTTTTTCTTTGTTCTTACTTATGTAAATAATACAATAAAGGGTTTTCTCATACATGGCTTGTATTTATTTTAATAAAGCAATGTTTGAATGATGGTTTGCATGAAAAGTTGTGATAAAGTAGTATATCTGGTCTGTGTCTTGTGAATTATGTCTCTTAGTATTCGTAGTTATAGCGGCAACAGAAAGTATCTATCGAGCACTATCTTTGTTTATTGTTGGTAATAACATTAAGACCTAATACATTTAAATTCATGGCTAATTAATTTTATTTTGTGTTATTTTTAATTTTTTCTTAAATATTTATTTTTCTAAATCCGTGATTCCTGTGTCCTTTATTATTCTAAAAATAAAACTCTTGTGACTGTTTCCTGCCCTTACAGTCTGTGGCAAGCATAATGTGGCAACATATAAAAAAATATTACGGTTCATGAAATACAGCCTGGTGACAGACGACAGCAAAACCTTAGTAATAGGGTTCCGTTTTACACTTTCGGAATGGAACCATAAATAAATACTCGATATGTAAATAATCGACGTTTTCATCCAATACATCGAAAGACATCGATATACAGTTTCGATATATTGAATCGAAAAAAACATCGATGTTTTTTGAAAGTGGACAACCCTAGCTGTAAGTACATTCGGTGTTGACTTTGTTTTACGATTATCGGTCATGGAATCAAGAACCAGGGCTTGATGGCAAAGTGGCATGTTTTTACATAACATTCATACACTAAATGTCAGAACACGAAACGAAAGTTTCCGATTTGTAATAGTTTAATTTTTGTTGTAGGAAAAATACGACTAGATGCGCCATGTTAAAGCACATACGTTTATATTGAACCAAATTTTACCGATTATCTCATATTATATAGACTCATTAAAATGTTCCTACTTATTTTTAACTTAAACAATAATTTGTTTTATTCACTACTAAACTTAAAAAACTTAGCGGATGACTTATATAATATTATTCGTCCAACTAGCGGACGAATAGCACTTTCATTATTTTTCCATTAGGCGGACAACTAGACATTTCGAAATAATTATACAACTTTAGATTATGTTTACTCAGTGGTAATTCAATATTTATTGTTAATAATATTTCTATTCTTCATATATGATCCCCACATCATAAGTATCATATCATATTATTATATATTTTAGTTAATGGTATATGTCGACAAAGAATACATAAAAATATTAAATAATAAAAGGTACTGACTAAAATAATTAGTATATTTTAGGTATTTTTATATATTTTAAATTAACTGTGCAAAGCCACCATCAGTTACAATGTTTCTGATAACGTTTTATGACCTATGATGATTTCATTCCTCCTTTTATGCGGTTAATCTCATCAACACACTAAATAAAATTAAAGGAGTTAAGCAAATTTTCAAATTACAATACATGAAGCATAGAACGAGGAGACTAATCTTCATAAATTAAAATATTGCTTCAAAATCTTTACTATCAGTGTCACCACTGAACACTAGAGGCCATATTCAAATGCATGAAACATGTATGAAACGTATGAAATTAAGCAACATTAAATAATTAGGGTTATTTTACTGTCGTTTCCTTTTATCAATAGTCTTTTATTATTTCTATTATTAGTTTTTGATTAGTAATGATATTATTGTCATATATTGAGATCAAATAAATATCCCATTACTTTTATATAACTTGTACTATTTACTTACTCAATGTTTATGTCAACGCAAGTAGTCATTAAGATAAAGGTGGCTACACCAACCAACCTGGACTGGTCAGGAATTTTCCTTCGAGAGACTCTCAGTAAACACCTTAACAAGAACACATCTCATACTATTACCGTGCCTTGTAATACATTATATAACACACGACCTACGGTAAAATTACACAACACATTTATTCTTAAAATTATTTTTGAATTTATTTTTTTAATTTATAGCTCTTTCTTAACAAAATATGTTGTATAACATTTTTTTTCTTTCCTCTTCATTCAATTCCAGTATTACCCCCAACGCTATCGTGGTGTATTTTGTAAATTGTTATATCAGAGAACTAGTGGCCAGTTAATTATTCTCGTTTTTATAATCTCCATGATAAAATTCATCATAGTACTAAATATGACACACGCTCTTTATTCAATAAAAATATTTTTTATTGCATAAAAGCCTTATATCATTCTTGCAAAATAGTAATTGCTAAAAATTATATTATGGGATATCAATCACAAACAAAGTACATATTTAATTGTATTTTTATTTCAAGATTGCTATTCGATGCTGGGTAATAATTATTTCAAAATATTTGGACTATAGACAAAATTGTTAAAATTTGGTGTATAGTATTCTCCATAGCTATTTCTGAGAATGTGCGTCATTTATCTGTCAAAAAGGTTGTGGTGTCAGAATCGGACAAAGATTTGGAGTCGCAATTTGGCAAATTTTCGATATTTATCAAAAATGTCCGCAAATTCACCACCAGGCGGTAGTGCCGGTAACTTATTTAAATCATTTACTTCTACATACCTAAATAATAAAATCAATATAACTTTTAAGTACCATTATTTTAGATACGGATCCTACAGATAGACCCGTCCCGCCAAATCCAATCGAAAGATTACAATATTCACTTCGGGATCTAGAGGTAGATTCTATTCGTCATTACTTAGCAGAAAAACTAGGTTTTTATGAACCATCCGAACCTCCAACTCAAGCAGAACGAGTTTTGGAAGAAGTATCATTGGAAGGCATTGTTAAATGGATAAAGAGCGAAAAATGTAAGAATATTATAACTCTGTCTGGAGCCGGAATATCGACGGGTAAAATAGATTTTACTATTAATATAAATTATTTCTCTTGTTTTTTGTGATCCACAATAGCTAATTAATAATAATTACATTAAAGGGTAATTTTATAGTTCGTTTGCACGCATATTATATCCATCATATACTGCAAAGCAACATTTTTATCCAAAACTCATTCATGTTAGTAATGTTGCTTGCAATGCAAATTTTTCATACACAATAACTAATATCTCGTTTTTGAATATATAGTTGATTTGTTGATAATTTTTGTTTCACTCCATAGAAATGACAAAGTACTTCTTTACATGTGACCAATTAATTACCATTGACTACCAACTTAAAGTATTTATAAGTAATAACATGTTATGTCGCCTAATTATAAAATTACCTATTTTGTGTCAACTCATCTTCACCTTGCTGCTTCATTTTATTATATTGCAGGGCATATAATTGATAATAATTAAAGACTGGATTATGTGCTTATGAAATTGCTTATTTGACTCAATCTCAGCCATCAGTATTTTAGAACTAATGATCATGCTTGGTAGTGGTTAAAGTGATCATGGGCTATCTCTGCTACCTAACATTTGGTGCGAGGGTGATGATATTTACTATATATTTCAAAGTTTTTTCTTATTGACAAGTATAAAAATTAAACAATTTGAGAACAGTCTGCACAATTAATCCAAAGTGTGAACACTTAAGTCAATGTGATAATTTTGTTAATGCAGAAGATTTGATATAATATCACCATACCATAAGCACTAACATAGCACCCAAATTTATGTAATGACCTTCCTATAAAGATATTATGAGTGAAAAAGGTATAGACACAACCATACTATGAAATATTGCAAACAGTTAATGAATTTTTGTGATTACACAAATTATTTATTATATTAAATAATTTTTACCATGTCTTATTGTATTATTTTAAATTATAATGTTTAGTATAGAAATCTTGTATGGAGCATTAATATTGCTTTATCAATTTTTAGACATATTTTAAGCATTTTTCACAAACTTATGATGCTTTTTATGTTTTATATAATCCTATCCCTAATAATAAATAATAATCAATCTTTTCCAGCTGCTGGGATACCAGATTTTCGAAGTCCAGGAACTGGTTTATATCACAACTTGCAGAAATATAACCTTCCAGAACCTCAAGCTATCTTCGAAATTAACTTCTTTAGAGAAAACCCTAAGCCATTCTTTACATTAGCAAAAGAGTTATATCCTGGAACTTTTAAACCAACATTATCACATTATTTTATCAAACTTCTACATAATAAAGGTATGTTATTTATTTATTTTCCCTAATATTAACAATAGGAATGTTAACAGTTTTTTATATAATCTGCTTATTCTGTTCTTCTAGATGTATTTTAACAAGAATATTGATATTAAGGCAATATTTCTTTCTGTTAATTTTATACTTTCTTTTCTTTCTTAATTGTTACTTATTGTTATTACTACTAAACTGTTATTGGTTCTAAATTTTTAGTGAGTTTCATGGGTATTTTAAAGAATGGCCTTAAGAGTAGTTCAAATATGAGTTTCCACCTGCCTCTTGTGATATTTTTTTACCAAGTTCCTAATTGTTAGGCTTTGTTGGATAGCTGAGAAAACAGTTATGTTTCTGAATTAATCTGCAAGCTAAATTTCATAATATTTTTATGGCATTGTACCAGTAAAAAATATATTTCTTTGCATTTTTAAATTTGGTACATAAATAACCATTATCATAAATCAGAACAAAAAATGAGATATGAATTTAACCATTTTTTTTTTCAAATTAAAAATAGCTTAAATAGACAATATCCTGATAGCAATGTGATAAATAGACTTTAAATTGATAAATACAGTGGGTTGCCATACTATTACAGACAATGATAAAATAATACTATTTTAAACAATTTGGACCCAAAACTCGTTAAAAACTATTGATAGTAATAATTACTTTTAATAATATAAAAGACATTTATTTAGCAATTAGACATGTAAATATATGGATCTAAAAATAATAAAAAATATATTTACAGGGATATAAACACAGTGCCAAGAAGTAATCAGTTTTTTTGTTACATTTCCTTTCAATTCAATTATAGCTGCTATGTGCTTTGGCATGCTTTCTATGGATTTTGTATTTTTTGGGGTTGTGAAGCCATACATTAATTCATTTTCGATTAGTTTTACTCTTGTTGTGATCACCCGGGCAATTTTCGCCTTGGTAATTTCCCATAAGTTTTCAATGGGCTTCATATCTGGAGAATTGCAAGGCCAAGGTAAAACTGGAATGTTATCGTCTGCCAAAAACTTTAATTTCTGTTACATTTCTCGCCTTATGGCATAGTGCTAAGTCATGTGAGAACCATTCTTGGAGTTGTGGTAGTAGGTGAGTTTCAAGAATTTCAATGGGATGGTTGACTCACTCCACGATGCAGTCAAGGTGATTTGATTCAACAGTCTTCAGACGCTGCTCACAAGCCCAAGCAAGCCGTTTCTTCTTGAAACTTGAACTTAGAAACTCCGACCAATTCCGCTAACTTCCTTTAAGAGTGACTAATATGCAGGAGAAGGGTTTTAATCTGAGAAGTTTTTTTTGGTGACAAGTCAACCTTTCAACCCATACTGAATGCCTTAAAAATAAAAAATATAGAAGATTTGTTAAAAAATCAACCACTAACTTTTTTTTAAACAATAACAGTCAAATGATACATACTTTGATTTAATATTTATTTACACAAAGTCATAAAATAATTATTTAAATTGCTAACTTTCACATGTGTAAAGGGTTTCCCGTCACTCCCGCTAGTATTTTTTTTTTAATTCAAGAAATACCTGAGTTCTTCCTAAAATTTGAGTGATGAAATGTCTTGAACGTAAAACTACAATCCCACAATATTTACACCACTCAATAGTGCAGTTAAGTGCAACTAAAGAAGGAATTTTATAACATAGCTACAAATTACAGTTCAACCGGTCAAAATATTTTCATAAATAATTCCAATTTATTCAGTCACATTAAAAGAACCAAAATGCAATTCTAAACAAATAAAATCTATTATTCAACTTGTCACTCTGAAAGGGTTGACCAGTTGAATAATAGATTTTATTTGTTACATATTATTCTATGTAATCGAATTCAGTTTTACATATTTTTATTAAAAATATTCATATTCCATTTTATTATAAATCAAATTAACATATTTTTTTTTACATTATTTGACATTTTTTAAATATTGATGGAACAAGACCTTGATGCAAAACAGTTGAGGTTGCTAGGGTTAATTGAAAAAAATTTCCACAAAAAAAATCATTTTGACCTCAAAAATCATTCTAATATACAATTTAAAAATACACTATATAAAATACATAGGTTTAAAGGTAACATTTTATGTAAACCTTGTTTTTTAATATATTTAGATAATTGTTATGAAGTAGGAAGTTTATAGAGATTTTTATATTTTTTAATGACACCTTTATATTTACATTGAAAAATAATAAATAAGATTGTAACTAATAATATATCTTGAAGTATTTGTGAAAATAAATAATTGCGAGGTAACTATTTATTAATGATGTTACTAAAGCAGTGGCTGCCAAACTTCTTTGGTCCACTGGGGGCAGGGGATTTTAGTAATAAACATATCTACCTTTAGCGCTAGAGCCCAATTTAAACCACTGTCTTGAATGTAAAAAATGTCTTGTCTCTAGAGGGTCAGCACCCCCCTAAATTGCTTTATGTTGCTAATTGTTGTATGTAAGACAATTAATAACAAAAAATATATTTAACATTACAAAAAATACAAACAATTTTATAATAGTAAAATTTTTACTAATATGTAATTACTATACAATACTATATTTTTTGTGACATTATTAATTTGGTTTTCAAATTGCAAATAATATTCAGATATTAATTAGAAATGTTATGTACATTTATGACCATAATTATTTTACCCATTATAATAAACAAGATTTTCTGCAATGGAATTATATACCAAAAAGTCTCACATGCATCATGATCAAAATTATATAGTAATTATTTGCATAATTTCTTAGGACATTATGATTCATGGATTTGTTTTTTATAACAGGGAATTTAATTTAAATTATAAAAGTATAAATGGCTTTAGCTACGTGACATTTACACAATCCTTCATAGAAATGTAGGAGAGAGAAACTTATTTTTGATGAATTGATTTTTCGATTTTATCAAATATCTTCGAAATCAATATTCATATCAAGTTGTATCAAGTCAAAATATTCTTTTGGAGACTAGACTTGTTATATTAACTCCTACAGAACTTCTTGTCGTAAAGAAAACCCGGGTGGTTTTCTTTTTCAACTCTGCACACCCATTGGAGTATGCATTCATACAAGTTATCAACACACACCATATTTAAATATATCTAATATTTTGACAATGATCTATCAGTATTATTATCTAATCTGAACATTTTTTAAGAAAGGACAATGCTCATTTTTATATGGCAAACCATACCAAGTTGTATCAAGTTCAAACATGTTTTTTGGAGATTAGACGTCTTATATTAACCACTACAGAAGTTATTTTCTTAAAAACACCCCGGGTTTCGGAGATATTTGATAAATTCTAAAAATTTATTCATAGATAAGATGCAGATCTTCTACTGCATTCTACATCATTATGGCCGATTGCGCAAACGTCATGTAGATAGAGCAAAATTCGTACTTTTATACTTTAAATTAAATTCCATGCTAAAATCAAATCCACAAAGCCAAAAATTTTAAAAAATTATGAATATAATTACTATATAATTTTGATCTCGATGCAAGAGAATTCTTGGTACTAGGTTTGACCATTATATTTTTAATGTTACCAGTCTGTACTGCTTTTAAAAATAATTAAATAACATGATATATCACTCACACTCGGAGAACAGAACCGAACAGTCACGTAAAATTTCGCTCGTGATAAAAATTCAATTTAAGTGTTAAACAATTCAGTTTATAAAGAAAAAATTATACGTATATGTTGAGAAGTGTGTTTTAGATTCAAATGTTATTATATTTTAAA
>JAOCPS010230895.1:0-13704 GCA_025505425.1 Graphium colonna | reverse complement strand
TTATAAAGGGCGGTGGTACTTCCCCGGGCGAGCACGGCCGTAGAAGTGCAGCAAAAGCTGTGGAAAGTTGTTATGCTCTACCACCTCTAGTTTTCTAGCCATAAGGCCTTTCATAGTCGTCTTTTTTCAAAAAGTATCCATTAATAGGTATTAATAAAGAGAACAGAAAATTGTTACTTAGATATTAGGAGTGACACACATGCTTTAACATTGTATCAATGTATCTGCAAAATCGTGACAGAACAAAACAATAAAATATAAACAAGAGTTAAGTAAGTACCATTGCGAATCCTGACAGCAAAGCGGATGTTTTACTCGAGGCTTTGAGCTTCGCACGGCTGAGTTGCAACTTCCTCCAAGACAGATATGCAGGCGTGTGAAGAGCATCGTCAGTTTGAATTGGTGTTTCTCCAGACATCACGCACTTATGCTGTAGATATAACTATATTTTAATATGAATATTAATCCAAACGACCTAATAATGGGAAATTACAAACATTCTAAACCCAGCATACTATTAAATGCTCAGATACTGAAAAATACAAAATATTTGTAAAGGCCAATTATGCTGAACTTAACACATGAGGAGGATTATTTTTTTTATGAATTTCATCTGCATCAATATAAATGCACTTCTGTTTGATACACATGATAAAGATATACATAATAAAATAAAGAAAGGTTTTTAGGATGCGTTAAATTTTTTGTGAATAACAATAAGTATGTATTAAGATAATGTGAATACTTATTAAATATGGTGTTAGTAACAAAGCTTGCAATTGTTAATATAAAAAATAGTAAAAATGTTTTTGTCTACTATTTTATATTACACTACACTATGAAATTAATTAATTTGGAGCATAGCAAAAAATCTTACTCCAACAAATACAATACAAGGAATTAAATCATGTAATAGCTAAATAATGTTATTGCTCAGCAAAACCTCAAAAATAAATATGTTAATGAGAATGTTCCTACTGCCTCATAAATCACAGTTTGTAATGTTAGAGGTAGAGGTAATTTTTTCCTTCTAGGACACTTTCTATTTTGGTATGCTAATATTTTTAAATGATAGAGAATATTAATGCATTAGACCCGTGTATAGCGAAATTTCTAAGCAACACTTGGTTTTCAAGAAAAAAAAATATAAAGTTTGAAATTTGTATGGACAACCGTCATTTTTAACACCTAATCACGACATCTGTAAATATTATATATATAAAATATTTCCAATTGGTAGAAATTTGTAATCGATTTAATACATATACAGATTTATAAAATACAAGATTTTTGTATAAAAATAAAAAAGTGCACCTAACCTCGAAGTGAATGGCAATCGCTATGCGATGGCCATCCACTTCTAACCTATTTTTTTTACTTTTGCATTCTAATTTGGTCCAAAATCATTTAATGTTAAATCAATTACAAATTTCAACCAATTTGAAATATTTCCTATATATAATATTTACAGACATCGCAATTGGGTATCAAAAATGGTGGTTCTCCATACAAATTACAACATTATATTTTTTTTTTCTAGAAGACTTAATGAATTAATATTCTCTATCAACTAAATATATTGGCATACCAAAGTAAGGAGTGTCCCAGAAAGAAAACAATGCCGAGGTGGATTGCAAAAATTGTTCCCTTATTTTACTCTTAATATAGTATATTATATATACATACTATTAGATACATAACTATTACATATAGAGTTGCTGTCGTTTTTGGTAAATAATGTACATTGGTTACATACATATAAGATTGTAAAAAGTTTGTCACGAAAAATAAAGCATGATTTACTTAATAACTCTTAACAAATAATTATCAGCAAAGAACAATGCCCATTTTTATATGGCATACCGTACCAGATTGCAACTCCTACAGAAGTTCTTTTCGTAAAGAAATCCCGGGTTTCTGAGATATTTTATAAAATAGGAAAATCAATTCATTGAAAGTAGTTTCTATTGCATTCCACATATATATAATCCATATATATATGTGGCATTTGCATTCTACATATATATGGAGATTGTATAAATGTCATGTAGGAAAAGCGAAATTCATACTTTTATCCTTTAAATTAAATTTCCTATTCAAAAATCAAAACCAAAAAATTATGGAAATTTTGATATTGACCCATGAGACTTTTTGGTACTATTTCTGGCATTGTCGTTTGTCATTCTTTTTAATTCAAAACTTTTTACAAACAATATTTTTGTATTATGTAAGAAATTAATTCCAGAAAAACAAAATCATGCCAAACAAAGTATTATTGTAACATATAAAGCACAAATACTATAAATAACATACAATATTTTATAATATAAATACAGGTGGCAACCCTAAGACACCATTAATTAAGAGAACTTTTCGTGACACTTATTTATGTGCACTTCTGAACAAAAAGTTATATTCTTAAATTTTCTATATTCACTGATAACCTCAATAAAAATCCAATATTGCTTCTAATAACTGTTGTAAAGGACAATGCCCAAAATACATACCAAAAAGTCTCATGCATCAAGATCAAAATTATACAGTAATTATTCCCATATTATTTTACGACAATACATTTGATTTGATTTTTGAACAAGGAAATTATTGTAAAGAATAAAAGTATGAAATTTGCTTTATAAACATGAAGTTTACACAGTCTGTCATAGGGATGTAGGATGCAACATCAACATCTTCTATGAATAGAGTTCAATTTCCTAAACTATCACCAAAACCCGGGTTATCATTACCAAAAGAACTTCTGTAGGGGTTAATATAATGTCTAGTCTCTAAAAAAAGTTTTGAACTTAATCAAACTTGGTATGGTACGCAATTAAATAATAATCAAGCAAGTAACAATACAAAAGCAATGAGAAAACAAACATGAGACAATTTTTTAATATAAGGTTAAGGAAAAAAAAAGCATAAACCATATATCCATAAAAAGAAGGTAAAAACATGCAACACATAACACAAATTTCACCTTGTGGATTGGTGGTTTTTATGTTATTTATTTGATAACCAGATGGCCACTTCCAAATTAGTGAGTTTGTAGTTGAACTTGGTAAGTTTTAATGAAAATGTCTGATTTTCATTAGATTTTGTATATTATCAACAAAGAATTATCTGATAAAGAATTAATATCCTGTTTTGTTTATTATAAACTGATTCTGTATGTTATACTTTATTTCATATAAAGTACAATAAAAATAAACAAAATTAGAACAACAAAATTCTTTAGGGTGCCCTTCTGATTGTGGCATTTTTTAAATTCAACACTTACCTGATCTTCAATATCAAGGGACTATTTACAAATCAATATTATTGATAAATTGTTAATAAAAAATATTAAATGACATTTTTTTCATTTCTAAGATAATTTGACTATTTTTAAAATTTTATTATCTATTTCTGTATAAGCTTGTTTTGATTTAATGATTTCTTACTTCTTATTAAAACTTATGGATATTTTATGATATGTTTTAAACATAAAAATTAAACTTGTTTACTGAAATTGTAAATTGAACTTTTAATGTCATTTTTAAATACAGTGTAAACTCTATATAGCAAACATCTATTCATTGAAAAGAAAAAAAAACACAAAAACTCCTTAAAATGTATAAATATGCTTAATGTTTGTTTAGTGTATGTTGTTATCCACATATTAAAACACTATGATACTGTAGAATCCACTCTCAAGAGTGAAACAATACATAAAATACTTAGATTCCAATAAACATTTAATTTCACTGACTCTCAAATAATACTGATACAGAGTTGTAAATATCTCATAAGTCTTCCTCTAGCTTTTATTCCCCAAGTTACTTGGAGTCAGCTTATAATCCACCTAAATATTACCTGTTTTTCAGTTTTAAATTTGTATACTTATGTTAATTATGTATAATACACACCATAGTAATAACATTGCTTTTCAAAAATTGCTAGTCTTCACCTCAAACCTGTCTATTATTGCAACTTTAAAATGCCTTTTTTTAATATGTTATTCTGAATATCTCAACTAAAACTTGTAAGTTCTCTTGCTCTAAAAATATTTACATGTTATACAAAAAACATACAATGATAACATTGCCTATTGCAATATAACTGGATTTATGTGTAAGTATGGACAACAAATTAATTCTTTAGTGCCTTCTATAAAATATACAAAATCTAAAAGCCATAACCCAATTCACAATCCCCATGCTTATTACTAACTCACTTTTTAAAATTAATAAAAATAGCTGCAGTGTCCAGCCGCAAAACAGCTCAACCAAATGCTTTGCATAAAACTGTGAACAGGTTCACTAAAGAAAAATGTCAAATTAGTTTTGCATTATATAAACATCAGTGAATTAGATAATATAGTAAAAATTTCATGCTTTTCAAACTAATTTAAAAAATGTTTAAATATAGGACAATGAACATTTTTATTGGATTATACAATTTAGCTATAAATGCCAATAAATATTATGTATTAATTTACAGTAAACATAGATAATTGAAGCCATATAGCGCTAATATTCATATCAAGCAAAAAAGTCAAACAAATAAAGAATACAATAATAATCAAAAATGATCAATATAATTAAATTATGCCATAGCAATATAAAGAAAAAATGCATTACAATAGTTCGTCACAAGTTGTAAAATTGAGTAACATACCTTGTTTAAATTTGGACACCAATTATTGGAGTGATTGTCGCGGCTGCCTGGATGCGCGCAATAGTAATTATTTCCAACTGTACTGGCTGACCAAACCGACATACCTAAACAAATTGTCCAACAGTCCTTCAAGTTGCATTCGACGAGGTCAACAGATCGTAGTATTAGGTAGTAATTAACTATACTACCATGAAATATTTCTTATTTAAACAAGAACAACAATTAAAGAAATTATTTATTTCCTTCTATATGTATTTAACAATTTTTCTTATACTTAAATAAAAAGTGGAAACGAAATGAATGTCTTTTTGACAAGTTACACTGACACTAGTGAATGACATATATATTTTTAAATAATCTACCTTCACGGTTCCAAAAACAATATTTTTTTTTTGTCGCGGGCATCATCACTGCTGACCAGAAGGGCTTCTGCAGATCCGACGGACTTGAGGTGGCCGGCGTTCAGGGTGCCTGGTTTAAACCTCGTTTAAGAGTGACTAGCTGAAGGGCTCCCAGAGGAAACCTCGGTTTGGGTCGTCACTCTGCTTGTATTACTGGATTGGGAGGCCGTCGAGATCTTAGGTCGCTACGATGGACGCTCCATGTAGTACTCAGACTGAAGGGTCCCCAAGAGAGAACTTCGGCTTGGGCTGGTGCTTAATTCGCGTTTTGACTCGAGGGCGCCCGAAAGAGCCAAACCTCGTTTCGATCGGTTGCTTCTTTCCGCCTACGGGGATAGCTACAACTAACATTGCTACCGCTTCGGGATATTGCTGGGAGAAGAAGCGGTGGCGGAAGAAACACCAAGCAAGCGCAAGCGTTGTCTTATCATCGGGATGGTCCATCGCGTGCTGCGGTCTACGGTTCCCACGTTGCCTAGATATGCCGACCGGAAACGGCACATAGGCACATAGCACATAGGTGCAGGCACCTTTTACTAATGGATTCGGGTGGGTGGCGGCGGATTAAAAGTAGTGGCGCCATGCCAACTTCAGGAATTGAGAAATGGTGGGAAGCTCTAGATCGACGTGTAAGTCTAAATTGCGCATGCATCGATTTTGAATGACCTGAAGTCGGTCTGTCTGTCGCGGATTTACGTGTGCGAACACTGGACACGAGTAAGTCATAATGGGGCGAATAACAGCTTTATAACTTGTCACCTTAATCTTTAGCGACATCTTTGATTTAGCATTAAAAAAATTATATCCCATAGACGGCCTAGTACGAAGGCCGCCTGGTTTCTAATCCGAGTTATGTGTGGAAAGAAGCTAAGTTTATTATCAAGAACCACCCATGAGATTAGAAATTGAAACAATATTAATAAATAATAATCTTCTTTAAAGAGAACAACCTATTTCTAAACTATTTTATTTATTTCTATTTCCAATAATTATGGTTGGTAGAAATGATGATTATTTTTTTCAAGCGAAGTATGTATATGAACTTAATTCATAATGTTATTTAATAAATAACAAAGAAAATCATATCTTAAAGAATTGCGTAAGCTAAATAAGATCATTATAAATTTTTATACTGTGTGAAATATTTCTTCGCACATTGCGCTATTTTTATTACAAAGTATTTAAAATCTATATGGATCCACATGTCACTGAAATATATTTTATCTGTTTGAAGTACCGCACAATTGGCGCACTATGCGGTTCAAGAGGAAAAGAGACAGATTGTCACATCTCACTCCCTCCCTTCACTTTTATAACGGTATTGCGTCCGTACGGGAGTGTCCATCCAAGAAAGTCTGGTACAGTAAACGAGAATGATAAGCGAGTGACAAGTGGTGGAATTGCTAACATTGTGGATAATGTAGGTCGGGTATAGTTTGTTTGGATTTAATGTTGGGCACTCTTGAATTAAGACTGGTCTGATTCGTTCGGTTCGTAATATTGCAATCAACGGCATAGTGGCTGACTATTTAGATTGTGAGTCTGTGATTAAGTTAGTTGCTGCATTTTTGAGTGCGTCGCAATGGCTGAGGCCGCAGGTGCCGTCAGCACCAACCCTAACGCTGAGATTGTTCGTGGACAGGTCTTTGAAGTTGGCCCAAGATATACTAATTTACAATACATTGGAGAAGGGGCTTATGGCATGGTTGTGTAAGTAATAGTTTTTAATGCACGAATACGCGATTAATTTATTGCATGCTTTGCTTAAAAATAGGACTAAATTAACAAAGAGATGGCGATTATTAATATCGTTTTTTAATATACGATGTTATATTGTGTAACATAATTTTAACTTTGTCTAAATTTGTTATTGACACAGTTATAATACAGTAAAATATAAAAAATATATAAAATGCCTAATGAAATACACATGAGTATTGTCTACTAACTTTTTGAAGTTTAGTTTGGTTTAAATATCTAGTTATTTCATTTAATTTTTCATTAATTATTTTTTATCATTTGCACCGTTTCTTGCAAATTTTATGTTGCAGTCTTATTCTCACGCTTTTTCTTTTGTCACAAATATTTGTCTTTATATTAAAATGTTGATATTTAGGTTGAAATGTAGAAAATATAAATATTTTATGTCATATTTCCTTTTCTCAAATGTGAGATTTCAAAAAAGAAAATATTTATCTGAATACATGAATAGGCAAATGGAAGAACTTACCACTATTAAATATTAATTAAAAGAAGGTATTAAAGCATTTTGTTATTATTATATGAGCCTTGGAGGAAAATCCTTAGTTTCTGCTATTAATTATGTGGTAGATATAACAAGGATAAAATTTTGTTGTTTTTACCTTAATGTTTAATCCTTCAGGCTGGTTTGGTGAATGCTATAGTTCTTCTATAATAGAAAAAGGACACATTTTTGTGTGAAAATCTGAATGTTTATGTCTCGCCAAACCTCTAAATTGTAAATCTGCTTATAATTGTAAAACATTTATAGTTAACAATATAAGTATATTAATAAATTCCTGGAAAAAGAAAACATGATTATTAATATATTTATCATGACATAAAAACACAACTATTAGTATATAGGTACATTACTGATTACTTCAGTTAAGGAATGTAGTAACATGTTCCATGCTATTTGTGTCCATTATTTTTTGTGAAATTTAGTAATATCCTTGTTATAGTTGTTAAAATTTCCACATAAAAAAAAAACAAACTGTATTAAATTAATAATTATTAACTAATAGTTTTTTCAACTGACTTCTAAGAACTTCCCATTTTGATTTTGGTTTAATTATTTAAAATTAAAAATAATGATAGAAATTGGAGGGAGATACTTTCAATTTCTATCATTATTTTTAATTCAAATTTATATCATTAATAAACTAGTTTTGTTTTTATTATTAATCAAACATGTATTCTCATATTGTGTCGTATACTAATATATTTTAATCATATTAACTGAAACAAAAACATACTATAAAATTTAACTTACTTCAATTCAGTCTTATAATTTTATGGAATAATAATTCTTGTATTAAATGTATGTAAGAATTATTTACTAATTAAAACCTAAAGTCTTCCTGACCAAATTTTGGTCAGGGCAGCCAATTTCCTGAGAGAATTTAAAAAGTCTGTCCTTAGCCTGATCTTTCTCTGGTTGTGTTGGATGTCCATCCTATTGGGTGTTGAGGTTATGAAAGGAGCAGAGAGTGTACCTACACTTACACACTTACAGAGAGTGCACATACATTTACACACTTACAGAAAGTGCACATACACTTATGCACTATAATATCTCCTGCACAGTTAGTTGATCTTGGGTAGATTGGCTGTTGTGACTGTATTTCGGTCAAAAGTAGGAGGACATTAAAACCTGAACAAAAAACATTTATAAGTAAATAAGAAATAGCATAACATGTTTATATTTTCATTTCAGTTATTTTTTCAAAATTTTTAACAAAAAATTTTATTAAGGTTTTTGAATATTACTGAGGATTGCATGTAACATGATTGAGTATAATAACAAGCCCTATCATTTTAAACATAAGATGTTAATGATTACTTGGATAAAAATTCATTGCTTTTTGTCTAAGATAATGTTTTTTAAATGTCTTTATTAATCATTAACAAAAATGACATAGTTTCAAGGTAACAAATAAGGTACAAATAAAATATTGTCTTTGAGAACTCTCTTCATTATTTGAAGTATGTGATGATACCTGCTACTTCCACCACTTTTTTTAAAGTAATTGTTGTTTATATTTATATTTTAATATGAATAAGAGAAATGTGAGTGTGTATTTTCGTTTTTTACACAATTATGTATGAAGTTATGCATTGACTTGGATGATATATAAATTATAACCTAGATTTACATTAACAATGGTTTTTGAACAAATCCCTACAAAAAAATCACTGGTGAAACCGGTGGAAGCAACTGGCTAGTTTTAAATAGGTCGTTTTTTTTTTAAATTCGACAAAACGCTCTGGAGGTATAAACAGACTTAACAAAGCTTTTTATTTTTGTATCTACTTATTTTTACGACCACCTTGTGGTACTGTGTTATTTGTTGACGACATGGATGATCATTTTGTAAGCAAAAGAAAACAGTTTTTACTAAAAATTATTCACTTTGTAATGTGACATTTCTTTTTCTTTTCCATCGGTTTTACTTTTTACAGAACGGTTATGGTCAACAATTCAGGTGGCAAGCTTCACAGCACATCGCCATTCCTCTCCGGTAGTTGACGTGACGATATGACCTATCATTCATTCTAAATATCACATTGCTTCCGTTTAAACCGATTTTGTGACCACAGTCTATTTGGATCGCACCGTAAAGATATACATCCAGTCTCGCGATTCGATACGAGAATTAAATTTCAACAAAATTCGTCGAAGGTTCTTTTCTCATTATCCTAACCTCTGTTACCTCGGTCCGCCGTTTGTTTCCTGTAGGCCGGGCTCGTATCCTTGACCCTAAAATTGTCCTATTCGTATATCCTTGGCCCCATTCGACAGACTGCAAAAAGCTCCGGCTCCCGCTTGTGGTTTGTCAAGGACCGTGTAGGAATACAAAATAACTTTGTATATGTTTGTCGATGTATCGTCTACATCAGCACTTAGACTAACATTACATATTATAATTTCTTCATGAGGTAAACAAAGTAATACATCATCATATCGTTAAGCGTCATACTATGTTTATTGCATTAACAAATAGACTGTCTGTTATTTTGCTTTCTATTCTTTAGTAAAGCCCAATTTTAAGTGCTAACCGCCCTTGGATAGTCAACACCCGAAAGGTTGAAGCTGTGCCAACAGTAAGAAGTTAGAAGAACGAAATTTGACACCCCTTACGTAACAGAAAAGCAATTTTTTTAGCTTTAAACTGGGTTTAGAGGTTCAACATTTGAAGTAGTGAGTCACTTAAAAAAACTAGGATAGGCGATCAGTTTATAAGCTGGAGCTCGTAGATTTGAAATTAGCAGGAAATAACAATTTTTTTATATAGAGAAGGAGGCAAACGTCCTAGCGGTTCACATGATGGTAGGTGATTACCGCCGCCCATGGACTCCCGCAACACTTGAGTTACAAGAGCGTTGCCGGCCTATGAGTTAGAAATAAGCTCTTTTTTCGAAGGTCCCTAAGTGTTGTATAAGAATTATGTAACGTTACTGCGAAAAACGAGCACGTTAAACTTATTGATCAAGTTCTTAATAGTTGGATCAAACCCTATATCCTTTTGCTTATTGGGAATTTTAATAGACGTCGTTAACAAGAACCGCTTGCTAGTTTAATCACTTCTAGTCAAAGCGTCACTAAGAGTTGTATAGTGTTCGAAGCGTTTAAACATCTTCTTTCTTTGAAACGACATCTTCCTTTGAAAGTTGACATTTGCAATGCAGCAACACTTCACATTTTTATGCAATGCAAATGAGGTCAACAGGTAATATAATTTATTATAAGGAAATAGTGCAAAATCCTGTAGCGTTTCCTATTATACAATTTATTATTTTGATAAAAATCCATTTTTCCCGCAAGGATCACGTAATGTTACAAATATACATAACTTCTGACCCAGTGAGATATCGAAATAGAATATAATTTAAGTTTACACTAAAATCCTGTGCCAACCTCCAAAATTTTTATTAAAATTCATTATACTTTTCGCAACCTATTCAAAAGTAATTTTTAGCAAACAGAAAAATATTATAGACGTGTCATGTTTAATTAGGAATCTGTTAATTTTTTTTTGTTAAATACGCTGCTCTTATAAGATCAAAGTCTTGTGTTACAAGAGCGTTTTACAAACATAAATCGCACAAAGACAAACACCCAGATCCGAAACAACTAGTTGTAGGTCGTACAAATATTTGCTCCGTGTGGGAATCGGGCCCACGACCTGCGACGCCGCAGCCAATGTCTTAGCAACTGCGCCAACCGGTCTTTGAGAAAACGTTTATATGTTTTTAGGTTTTTTTTGAACGTTTAGACATACAGACCAATTTTATTTACTGATATAGAGAGTATAAATATTACCTTTGTAGCTATTTAAAAGCTAGCACAAAATTTAACACGTAATTTTCAAACCTATAACCGGGACAGAATCCATTAGCTCTTTAAACAATATGCTTAAATTAATGCTTTATCGTTAATTTAAAACCTCTTTTATGAATAATATCTCAAAGGATTTAGCAGTAACAGTGTAGTTTAATCCTTCCATTAAAAACTTTAAATCCTACGAGACTGTTTAAATATTATAAATGAGCGTAATAAAAAGTAAAAACCAAGCTCGAGTTACTTCGGTCTCACTTGCATCGCTAATGGAATAAGGCTTGTTGCCTAACTTGCATTGACGTCAGTACTATGTTATATCCTACGTCTGACCGTTGCGATGCATATTTAATTCGAAATACGATTGTCATGGGTTCACCATTACAGCGTCCTCGTATAAGCTGGAATTACGAATGCTAGAAGGATAAAAAATTAGATATCCTTTCCAAATATTTAATTTGTGTTTTAATTATTAAATAACGAGTGCTTTTCGTTATCCTTGAAATTGTATAGTGTTTTTATTGGTTTATTGTATTGAATGTTAAGATGGTAGAACATAACATCTTTCACGGCTTTTGCTGCACTTCTAGGGCCACGCTCGCCTAGGGAAATACTACCGCCCTTTACGAAGTCGGCGTAAAATAAAGTTTGCACGGCTCTTTGGGTTGCTGGATGGCCATTCCTACTCTTTTCTTTTCTCCGTCCTTTCTCCTCCAAATCCTAAATGCTGACCCACTCCCATCCAATAAACCTATTCTATCCAATTTCAACATCAGGTGAGCCGTCTGCTCGTTTGTCTTCCTTTTCATAAAAAAAAATGAGATGCTTTGAATGGAATGAGGTAGAAATTACGGGGATAAGTCAGGTTTTTGCGCCGGTAGTCGGTGGTAGTCGGAGATAAGGTCGAGTTAATGCTTCTTTTACTGTCAGAAGACGATGGTGAGGCAAATACTTAAAGTACATGTACAATGCATACTAATAAAATTAACATATTTGTTTGTTATATCATTAATTTATAATATTATTAATTAATTTATTATATAGTCACAAGGCTGAGCAGGATAAACAAATCTTTTATTTGGCAATGTATACGCTACAACAGACTGCCAACCGTTCAAAATATGATTGTTAATAAATTTTAAAAAATGTTAAGGAACGTTTGTATGTTAGAGTTAACTACAATGTCAATGATTATTTAAATGATAACACACCCTGGTAATGTACTGCTCGCTCCAGGTTCCTTTAATTACATTAATGGGTTACATTTGTAATATATCATAATTAAAAAAATATATTTATAGCATATTATGTAAAAAAAAACAAAAGATTGGTTCCGCTGAGTTTCTTAAGCCGGTTTTTCTAAGGTCAGCGGCTTTACTTTCCGAACCGGTGGTATTAAATTTGACAATCAATAAGCAAGTGTGTATACACTTCGACATTGGATAAAGAGTTTTCATTTCATTCGAATGCGCTTATCTCTGAAAATACCTGTCAGTTTTGTAAAAGTATTCGTGTATTTCATAGCGTAAATTTTGATTGATCGCAATAGTTTTCGGCAATTTAATATCACGCTACGACTATAGCAGCAGAGCAATTTGCTGCATGGCGAGTGTTAACCGCAGGCACATATGGTACACAATTTCTTATAAAAAATTCGAAATAACGTAATCTATTACCAATGGTATATTGTACCTTTAGATGCTCGTTACCTCATCGCGCAAAAACCGTTGAATAGATTTGGATCAAAATTGGATTTCACGTATAAAAACAACATTCTCCAGAATAAAAAAAATCATGTGTGAATACCAAGTAAGATCGATCGATAGGATTCGGATCGATCTATTGATTCATAACACATAACAGTTGAAGGTGATTTACATTTATTACACGGCTTCATCTGTATAATATAAAATACAGTGTAAACTCTATATAACGACAGTAGATTTTATGACGTTATAGAGTTGTCGTTAAATGGAAAGAATGTATCATTGTGTGGAAGGCAAGCTAAACAGATCAGTCATGTCTAACAATCACATGGGGTTTACATTATATTACACCAAATGAGTTATATCACTTTATGATAATATTAATTTTAAATATAATTAATTCTATTAGACAGATTAAAGCAAGCAATACATTTTTAAAGTATTTTTTGGCGTTTAAAATGGATTCATCTGGTAGCTAATTTACAACTCGAGTCTCAATCTTTTTACGTTCCATTTGTTGTTTTATCCAGAAAACTGAAGTATTCTATTCGGAGAAGAGTGTTTAGCTGTGGTAATTTCATAATGGTAATATACGTATAAATTCAAAACGTAACCGGTTGGTACGTACAGCACGTTGCGCTGTACGGCATACGTGACTGCATTGTACACGTTCGCAATCCAGCGGAATAGTTTTCCATTTCTCGGTTGTCAAGGGGACAATTTATATTCCCGCGCAGACGTATAAATAACGAAAAAATTCCCTCGTATATTGAATACGGTTAGTATCAAATATTGTATTATTTTTGTAACAATATTAGTATTGTTTTTCCATTTTAAAATTGTAACATGGGTAAAA
>JAOCPS010230784.1:0-13705 GCA_025505425.1 Graphium colonna | reverse complement strand
AATGGTATGAGTCTTTTGTGTAAGCTGTTGTGTGTCCTCTTAACGGTGTAAGGATTGTGACAAGATGTACTGGACTGAATTGACTTAAGCATGTATGTGAAACGAATACAGTACTGATTTTTAATACAGTTCTTATTATAATTATTAATTCTTAATGTTGAACGGCTTAATGTTATTTATGCGATGTTAATGACCCCATAGTTGAAAAACCGGCCAAGAGCGTGCAGGACACGCACATGAAAAGGTTCCGTAGCCGACCTATGGTTCAACCGCTTGACAAAAAATAAATACCGACAAATTTCATTTTGCGGTTTACTGCATACATTATGACTCTACATAAAACCAATTTTTGGATATTTAATATGCATTTCTCTTCCAATTTTTTTCTCAAACGGCGAAGTACGAGCCCGGACGGGCTGACATGACGAAACTAACGGTTCCTAGTGGACTACGGAACCCAAAAAACGTGCCTCAGTATGTGTTTTGGTATCACAGATGATTTTAAAATATTACAACAAACTAACATTTTACATATTTGACATTTAAAAATAATTAAATACAAACGATCGATTCTATTTAAAAGTCTTGGTAAAGGGAATTTTCAAATAATGCCAATTTGCATGAACACAACTGATGTAAAGCTCGTGTCTTTAATACAAATGTCTCTCCTAGCCAGTGTTGCCAGTTAATTAAACATTAACTCTTTATTATCTGTAGAATCCGCTTAGCGGGAGGGATTCCAATTACCCGAGGCTCTATCATTTTTCTTTATTCTCTATACTGGCAATAAATATTGTCATTTCTTTTTTCGTTCGACTATTTTCGCAATTATCAGTTGCCAGTGATATTAATCTTGTTATTTATGTGTGCTAATTTAAATTTATAATATTGTTTGTCTAGCTATATTTTTATGATACAGCATTATGTAATATATGCAAGACCCAATCGATGATAGATGATCACTAATTTTATTACGATCGTACCGGTAGTTTGGATGATACCCGCTATTTTTAGCCGCCTTAAAAAAGGAGGAAAGTTCTTAATTCAAATGTTTATATGTTTTTATATACCTTCGCGCATATCTCCGCCATTTACAACCCGATTTCTCAAATTCTTTTTTAATCTTAAAGGTTATTCTTCAGGCATGCCCCCAAAAAATTTTAATGAAAATCGGTTGAGCAGGTTTTCTTTTCAATCAAAATAACCAAATTGATTTTATATATTTTTGCGCATTTCTCCGTCATTTTTGTACCAATTTAATTTTTTTTGTGTATGATAGAGCAATTTTTGTAGAAAATTACACGAATTTTTCAAAAAATTGGTTCATTAGTTTTTTTTGAAATTAAAAATAACAAAATTTAGGAATGTTCGCCCATATCCCCGCAACTTATCAATATTATTTCGGGCTAAAAGGTACTGCTGATAGTTTAGGGGTGGTAGAGCATAACATCTTTTCACAGCTTTTGCTGCACTTCTATGGCCGTCTTCGTCCGGGAAAGTACCACCACCCTTTATAAAGTCGACATAAAATAAAGTATGCATGACTTTTGAGGATTCCGGATGGCCATGTCTACCCTTTTCTTTTCCCATTCCTTTCTTCATATCCTTAATCCCGACTTCTGATATCTAAAATTATTCGGAAATTTAAAAAAGAATATTTTATAATTTATAGTTTTCACTTATATTGGCAGTCTCCTTGACTTATGTTTTTTTTACTGTTTTATAGCAACACCAGATACCTGACGAAATACTTTGATTGTTCCAGATACACGAAGCCCCAGTCGTTCGCCGACTGCATCGGCAATGAGCTGCCGCTCGGCTGGGAGGAGGCCTACGACCCCCAGATCGGGCCCTACTACATCAACCATCTCAATCGTGAGTACAAATCTTTTATGTGACGTCATTCGTGACGTAATCGGATTCGCGGGTGCTTGAGGCATGTAATGATGTCAGATACAACAAAATGTCTCGATAAATCGAAGTATTTACTAATGCTTCGTTACACTTCTGATGACATTTGACCAAAGTTAATGAAATTGGCAAACTAGCAGTTTAAGTTATGTGAATACCGTCGCCTGTTGGCGTCCATTATATCCGAATAGTTTCTAGTCAGCTGACAGCTTAAGAGAAAATAATCCATTGAATAAAAAGGTTGGAACTTGTTTTGAACAAAAAGTGGTGGTAGAAATAGAAGAGGGTAAAGTAGCTTTAAAACAAACTCATACCCAAAGTGTATTGTATTTTATGTTAATTTTGTGTATAATGTTGTTGAACTTCTCGGATCGATTTTAAGAAGTAGATATCATTGCTCTCATTAGATAAAATATTACACCACCTGTCAAAATGAATACTCGTATGTGATCCAAAAAGACCTACGGTCCGTGTATAGTTCCAATAGTCTAAGATTGCCTGCAAGAATATTAAATAAGTGGAAGTTTAAGCCAATTTTTAAGTCTTAGAAAATTATTAGATAATAGCAAGGATTCCTTAAAATATCTTATATTCCAAATCGACTCTAAATTATTTAAGCAACGTCCGTCTGCAACAAAACATTTTTATGTATCGCTTTATATTTTTATATAAAGTTATTTATTTCTGTAAAAGAATTCGTGACAAATCGGACGCTTGAATACAAAGTTATTTCTTTTTCGTTTAAATTAGACATTCGTGAGATTTAATGAGGTCCGTCGTGATAGAATTAACTAGAAAATGTGGCAATGGAGGGTATTGCGCAAATTGCAACAAATTGGTGAGGTGACGGGAAAGCACGCGGCCTTCGGCGTTCTTTATTATTTAAGCTCGCGAAATATGAAAAAAAAAATAACATACATATACCTGTGCAAGTTTATTTTTATTCAATACAAAAGAATTCGAATAGTCAATATGGTTGCAATTCGACCTTGTATTTTGGTACCTTCAGGGAAGGTCAACATTACTTTTTAGGAGAGGATTTATTTGACTCAAGAGTGAAAGACTTTTTATAACTTCATCATCTCTTATTGGAGTTATTTCGTAAAGTACAATGCCCATTTTTATATGGCAAACCGTACTAAATTGTATCAAGTTCAAACATGGTTTTTTGGAGACTAGACATGTTATCTTCTTTGGAGACTAGACTAGTAGTTAATCTATAGTAGTTATTTTCGTAAAAAAAAAACCCAGGCTTCGGATATATTTGATAAATTCGAAAAATTGATTCATAGAAAATAGCTTCTATTGCATACTACATCACTATGACAGATTGCGTAAACGTCATGTAGGTACAGCAAAATTCATACTTTTGTACTTTTAATAATTCCACGCTTAAAATCAAATCCAAAAGTTTTAAAAAATTACAAAAATAATCACTATATATTTTTTTATAATTCTGTCATACTTCTATTAATTTTAATCTTGATGCAAGAGAGTTCTTGGTACTAGGTTTGGGCATTATGCTTTCTATTCTAGCAAGGCTTAATTTCTGATACTTTTGCAGTTAAATAGAACCTGGAATACTCGCTTTCTTGCGCCCTGTGAACCCCAGTCGTATACTTTATGTTTCACAAAGTTAATCCTCAGAAAAAGCTAGCAATCGTAAGTACTAGGAGCGTTCTTACTTATAATCCCTAGATTATTCACTACGGGTGAAAAATGTTCGACACGGGGGGCGTGAGGTGGTCCGACGCTTTAATACGATCAATGAATTATGTAATAGGCCTATTCGATGCCTGTACTAGTTCGGGAGGACATTGACGTTGGAAATAGGTGGTGCAATACGTCACGAATGATTTGGCTTCAGTTATTTCAAGTTAGGTCAGCATTAAGTCTCTCTTGAGCCAGTTCTCGATGATCTTTTGGGCTTGTTAATCACGGAGGCTAAGCTTTTTTTGCTGGGGTTACCAGCTGTCTGCTCACTCATTTTATTTTCGTTTCTTTTCATTATTCTAAATGTCTTATCAACAACGTATGTGCATAACTTATTGGAATCTGGAAGTCAATTGACGACGATAACCCTTAACATCAGATGTGGTCGTCTGCTCGCCCCCTTAGCTCTGATAGCATTTGAAATTTTGCTAGCCTTTGAAGCAATTGTATGTTTTTTTCCAGATATTGTTGAATTATGCTTTGCCCAATATTTAAGGTATCTTAAGCCTAAACGTCCAAGTGTGTAAATTTGGAGTCGATGTTGTCGTGCCGTTTTGACTTTTCATCGTGTCTGGGTTCAATTTGTGAACAAAAACATTCGGAGGCCAACTGATGTCGCCACGATAGCCATTATCGTTGGATCTGATTCAGCGATTGAGAATTTGAAGCATTCTCTGATCGCTTAGCAGATTAGATATAAGATATCGTAATGTTTTACTATCTGTGCAAAGGCACTGAAGTAGGATTTTGTCCACTGCATTACTAATAATAAGATTCTAATTGCGATATGATTTTCGAGTGGCTAAAATGATTGTGAATCATTTATGCAATAAAAGTATATTTA
Organism: Graphium colonna; assembly: GCA_025505425.1. Classification (NCBI taxonomy): domain Eukaryota; kingdom Metazoa; phylum Arthropoda; class Insecta; order Lepidoptera; family Papilionidae; genus Graphium; species Graphium colonna. Next base: position 9,237 of record JAOCPS010230784.1, on the reverse strand, counting down.
TTTACTTTTTAAGGTCGTGTATCTAATTGTTATAGATGTTGTGATTTTGGAGTACAGAAGTAGTATAGTTCACGGTTTTCCATATTATGAATATACAGGGTGACGTGAGGATCATATATTACGAAAAAAGATATTATTGAAAATAAATATTGATATACAACTGAGTAAACATAATCTAAAGTTTAAAAAATAATTACGCAATTCACGTGGGGTCAACGGTCTCGCCTGTGCCAGCTGATCACAGCCGTCAAACTTCATTAATTTATTGGAAAATTCGACCTAAAAATGTGCCCCTAATGTTATTACATAATTGTGATGACAATCGAATACCGAGTGCTGTCTTTTAATATTGTAGGTGATTTACCAATCAACTTGTATATCTATAAAACTATTCTGAAACTAAACCTAAATAACATCAACAGACGTTTTTGGGTAAATATTATTATCTTACTTATTTTATACTTTTATATCTTATATTAGTCGTGCTAATATGATATATAAGGAAGTTTTTGATGCATGAATTGATCAATGATTGTTACTCTTTTTAGAATATATTACGTATTGTGCTTATAGGATCTTATTTTGTCCATTATTTACTACACTAACGAATAACCTAGTGGCTGGCAACACGTCCCCATAATCGTTGGTGTTATGAGTGTTCATGGACGGCAAATAGATGGAGTTTTTTATCACAAAAACATCTTCACAATCTCTGGTATTATTTCGGAGTTAAAGCTTGTTTTTTCACAAAACAAAACATACTGAATCTACTGCGCAAAATGCGACGTCCACCTGTACAGCGAATCTTAAATCTGTTATTAGCACACAATATAAAAACTCGACCGTCCGTGGCATACCGGGATGCTGTATCAATATTGATTGATTGCGATAAAAAGTTTTCGGGACGCCCGGGATACAGATGTCAGAAAGCGACAGGCATGTGTGGGGAATACTAAGTACGAGACATCCCAAGTTTTTTTTCCGACGTTTTCGACATTTTGTCTCGTGGAATGTTAGCGTTGGTTCAGCGTTTTCGTATTTTAGTTGCTTTTAAGTTAATTTTTAATTCGACATGAATGAAAATCTGACAAGTTAAATGCTCGTAATATACAGTTAAGTAATATTTTATTATGAATTACTTAAAACGCTTCAACTTAGACATTTTGCTTTATCTTAAAAATTAAAGATAGAAAAAGTTGATTGGTGTGGTGGAGTCGAGATTAAGGATGTGAAGGAGAAAGGATTGGGATGAGAAAACGGTAGAAATGGCCATCGAGCAACCCCAAAAGTCATGCACACATTATATTATGCCGACTTTGTTAAGGGCGGTAGTACTTCGCCGGGTTCAAATGTTGTGAAAACATGTCATGCTCTACCAATTAATAAACAAAACAAAACGAAATATTACTTTACTAAAGCGTTTAAATTGAAGAAATACGTATATAAGCAGAGCCTTCTGCATCTAGCATTCGGCCAGACCGCAAATCCAGGCGGCGGGCGATAGGCAGCGCGTGCGAACGCCAATAACGGTGCGTGCGCCGCGCATTTTCGCACGGCGTGCGGCATTCCGATGCATTATTTATGCGCCGGGGCCGGGGCGGCTTTTCCGCCATTTTTCTTCGGCCATCTTTTCTTTTTTGTTTTTTTTTTCTAAATGCGCAGCATCAAATCATTTTGTGAATATTTTCTTTTATTTGTGCAACTTATGGGTCATTCCAATAGCAGTGGAAGCGCTTCGAATTGTATTACAAGTAGCAGATTTGACAGTTGCTTTTAGTAGCGTATACTTTATAGCGTTTCATATCATTTAAAATGAGTATTTCGTAACGCGACCTGCACGTTTGTGACTGGCTAGGTGGTGTAGTATTAAATATAAACATCAAAATAAACACAACTGTAGATAGACTAAATTTGTATCAACACATTGAATTTTTTAATGTATCGACTTTATGGACGTGTAACGTGAAAATAACAACGACAAGCAATATTAAAAATCGAGAACGAAACTTTCGATTTTGAGTAGAGTGTGCTATGAAAGTCATGGACAAACAGTTCGCTAAAATCTTTTATGTAACGACATCAGTTTCGTTTTAATCACTTGCGCACGACGGTACTTTGCCACTTTTGGTAATGTTTACAGCTTCTTCTTTCGTCTTTCTTTTAACGCTCACCAAGGGGGTTGCGGTTTGAATTATTTATATACCGCTTGCTTTTCCGTCATTTTCTTCAACCATTTGGATTGGCAGTCGAACGTTAACAGCGGGTGTTCAGCTTAGATTGTTAGGTGCCTCTTGAATTGTAGATTCATCCCTCGCCCCTCAATTAAGACGGTCGTTGCCGCCCGGTTTTGCGCGTCTATGTTCAATTACGAACCATTAGCGTTTTTGTTAGTCCAGTCAATATTTATACTGAGGCGCCCCCAGGGAGATACAATGTTTCCTTTCATATTCCAACAATAACGTATGTGCTGGTGCTATGGCAGATTTGCGTTTAAAGTCTGTTTTGTTTTTTGAATTAAAGAAATTGCATTTTAAAATGTCCTCTGTAATGGTCTACTTATATATAGTTTGTGCGAAAAAGTGCTGGGTTTGGAAATAGAATAAACTTTAAAGGGATAAATAATGGATAAATTGTAGGCTCCCCAGGGAGATTCGATATCGCCTCTTGTCTTTTACTACGTGTATGCGGGATTTTTGCTCGTTGCGTTTTTCTATGAAATTGCATTTTAAAATGGACTTTGTATTTTTGTATTGACTAAAGTAAAACGCACCATTAGCAAGTACTTATTAGGGCTTTATCCGTTTACAGTTTTGTAGCGTTCCGTAAAGAGTTTTATTTCTCGAGTTTTATATGCAACGTTTAGGTTTAAGAAATGAAATTTCGTTTCTAATCATATTCTTTGCTTACATGTTATTTCCTTCATCACAAGACTTGTCAAGCAAATATTTAAAATATTTTCAGACACAAAAAAAAAAATCGCGTTTTTCTGCGATTTCATCCTGAGTACTTAGAATAGTTAAAGGTACTTTGAAATAACCTCTGTTTTGAAAAATATTCGATCAATGCTCCTGTAAAATATATTAGTGCAGTTAGTGGTTATAGTTAGTAAACAGACCTTTATATCCGATACTCGTTAAGAACTTGTACGTTCGCGTTCGAATTATAAATTTCCTTCGTTAACGAAGTATAAATTGTTCCATTAGGTTCACAACAACGATAATAGGCTAACGGCCGCACTCAGAGACGTGAATTACCTTTAACTAGAGTTAATTTCATGTACCTGTCAAAAGAGGTCCTATTGCCTGATAACCTTTTCTGTACTTTGGCAACAAGTATGCATCATTCTTTATGATAAAAATAGTGACTTATCAACAAACTTACTTACGCATATATTTCTTTAACCGACTTCAAAAAAAGAGAACATTATATAACTTAGATATTTCTTTAACCGACTTCAAAAAAAGAGAACATTATATGTCCCACTTTACATATAGTCTTTTATGTATGTTTGCCGATTTCTCCGCTAGTTATGAATTGATTTTCAAAGTTCATTTTAATTTGAAAGGGTATAGTTTAAAGATGGGTCCATATTTTTATTATAACATCGATATAAATGTTCTTTTTTATATAAATTAACTTAAAAGTATACAGTGAACTATCATTTCTAAGGCGTTTAAGGTCGGATTTGCAATTTTCTGTAGAAATTATATTTGCTTTGTATTAATAGCCTTTTGAATATTTATTAATTTGGGAATTGCTCTCTCATTTCGCAACTTCTACCTTATTCTAAAATTTTGGGACATTTTAAGGCACAAACTCACACTCTCCCTGACGCAGCTTTATTTTCTGTTTACATTTTAATGACATTCGTTCATTTAGAATTTATCCTGTATTTAAGTTTTCACTTCATTAAGTTATTTAAACTACTAGTTTTAACAAGCAATATTTTAAATATGTATCTTATTTAAGGTGATAATACCACATCCGAATCGTCTAACTGAATGCATTAAGGAAAGAGGAATAAGCAAATATTTTTTTTTTATGGAAAGGAAGACGAACGAGCAGACGGTTCACCTGATGGTAAGCGACCCCGTCGCCCATAGACACACGCAACATACGGAAAGTTGCGAGTGCGTTGTCAACCTGGGAAATTGCATGGAATAGATTTCTGGATCGATGGGTTCGGGATTAAGGATATGGAGGGGATATGAGTCGGAAAATAAAAGGGTAGGGTAATTTGTCCCATACAAAGTGATGGCCATCCAGCATCCTCAAAAGTCATGCAATCTTTATTTTATGCCGACTTTATAAAGGGCGGTGGTACTTCCCCGGGCGAGCGCGGCCGTAGAAGAGCAGCAAAATCTGTGAAAAGATGTTGTGCTCTACCACCTATAGTTCACCCACACATTTCACCCACACCGTGTTTTTTCGCGATAAGGCATTTAACTTTCCCGCAACACCGAATGATGCGCGCAAAGAATTTAAAAAGCCATCTTCGAACCACCTAGGTCGTTATTTATCGCTAATGTAAACAGTCGTTAGCGAAATTATCATTATTGTTAACTTTCCGCGTAAGCGAACGTGAGCCTTGATTTTAAAGCAATAAGACTTAGAAATTTCGAAGCGATCAGTGAAGTTATTCATTACAACGCGTTTAGTTTTATTTTGGAACGTTTTAACGCAATTTCTAAGTATTCGAAAACGATGACTGTGTCTTAAATTCGCAAGTGTTGAAAATTACTTGTCGTTTTGAATAATAATACTTAGGTGATCTGAATTTCTGTTTAAATATGATGTGGTTTCCATCAGCAAGCTATTTTAAGTTGCTGTTTATAAGAAAATTATCATGCTTTTTAGTTATTGTTAAATATTCCTATTTAGAAAACACAAATTATTGTTATTTTAAGTCAAAATTCCCGAAATATTTATAACGTTGTATTAAAAAGATTCACAAATTTATATTCTTGTTACCAAATTTGTATCACGTCAAAGTTATTTGAACTTCAATTACGAACTGCAATGGATGTGGTATATCTATTCTGCTCGTTAGCCACGAATGCCTTAACGTAATCATTTATGTTGCATTGAAAATTCCTCCTCCATCGGAGCTTACATCCATCCGTTATCGACGTATGCAATCTCCCCTTTACCTATTTTCTGCACAAGGCAATATTACTGCACCCCTGCAAGCTTTTATTTTAGATCTTTATACGCGGGAATTTCTCGAGAAATTTCATTTAATCTCCCTCGCACTGGAATGCGTGGAAAAATATGCGCGTTTTATAAGTTTTGCGTTTTTTTTCATCGCATTTGAATCGCGTGGTTTGGCGTTGTTATTTTCTATTATTAAAAAAGATTCTTCGTTTAATAAATTCTCGTGTTTACGTGGGTTGCTTTTACTAGTATATATATCTCGTTACGTTATTCATCCTTCTCGATTGAAAACAATTGTAGTAATATTTTTTTTTGAATTAACATTATTATTTGGCTTCCCTCTTTTTAATGTACATTTTTTACCTTGACGGAATGAACAAACATAGGTGTATTACGAATTAAGAGTATTATTTTCTATATAAAACGTACGCTATGTTCTTTTTTTATGTTTTCATGATCATCCATTGACAAATAAGGAACTGAAAGCGTTACATAAAAGTGCCTAAACTCACTTATTTTAGGAAGTAATCGAATGACTTAGTTTAGCTACTAAAGTCTAGACGTGGCTAGCCACCAGAACCCTACTACGTGTGAGGGCGCCATGTCTAGTTGACGAACCAGTCAAGTTATGCAGATCACGCCCGGATCGGTTCTAATATTGTTTAGTATGGCTTTTGATGTGTTCCGTTTCCGCCAGGTATTGTGAAGTAAGACGCGTCGCATTGAGGAATTTGTGATGTCACTTCCTCAGTTTTGGTGTGCGTTGATGGATTACGTCACTCACTTTTTTAACCGACTACGGACGGAAACGGTGATGGTAATACACACAAATAATTTCTAATAACTACCAACTGTTGGAAATGTATAATTTCAATACTTCAGATCATTAAAACATGACCATGATCAGATCTTATGCTAGTTATAATCAAAGGACAATGCCCAATAGTGGTACCAAAAATGCTCATGCATCAAGATCTAAATTACATAGTAGTTATTCTTATACTTTCTTACGACATTACGCTTCGTGGATTTGATATTTAAACAAATTTAATTTGAAGTATAAAAGTATGAATTTTACTTTTCTTATTTGACGTTTGCACAATCTGTCATAGAGATGTAGGATGCAATAGAAACTATTTTCTATGAATCGATTTTATCAAATATCTTTGAAACCCGGGCTTTTTTACCGAAAAGAATTTCTGTAATACTTAATATACTAACATCTAGTCTCCAAAACAATTTTTGAGTTGATGCAACTTGGTTCGTTTCGCCATAGAAAAATTGGCATTGTTCTTTCGAAGTGTCCAGAGCCGTGAAACCTGGTGCCTTTATATTCTCTTTAATTTCTTACACCATAAATATTATATTTAGGAATATCAAAAGGTAGTTAACCTTAGAAGCTTCTTACGCCAAATTCGATCAAATAAAAAGTCCCGAACCACGTGCAATAATGCAATAGAGAACCGACCTTCACCCGGCGTATCAGCCCAAATCAATTGGCCGCTGGCCTTGTGATGATGACGGAGGGAGACGCGCAAAGAGGGAGGGAGATGGTGTAATTGAATTCCCGCACTTTGGATGTCACGCGGTGCGCGGATGCCGCTTGCAGCTGGTCGGCCGCCTCCACTGATTGGCTGCCCGCCTGGTACTTATTAGCCCGTTATTGTTAGCTGCCACCGCTGCTCGGATACTCAATACCATACTATGGTAAATTATGTGTTCCTGGTATAATGTATGGTAGCGCAACGGTTTATTTCACAAAGCTTTATTTATCTTCGTAATAGAGAAATTTTAACTACTGATAAAGTGCCGTTTGTCTGCTGCTTATTAGTTGCTATGGATGTTAACGAAATTTGTGTTTCTGGAAGTGTTGCAATAATGCACAGGTTTGGAGGTTCATTGATAATGATTTGTGGTTTTTGAAGTGTCTTCGTTCTATTTGAGAATTTTAATAAGCAGTTTCTCTCTCCGTTTGCAATTTAGATTTTGTTTGAATCTTTAGGAACTGATGATGCGTATGTGGTGGCTGCATGGTACTTTTGAGCCAGTTTTTGTTAGTTGCCACCTTTACTCGGATGCTCAATACGATACTTATAGTAGAACAACGGTTTGGAGATATATTTGACAAGCTTTACCTTCTTAGTACAGAGCTTTTAACTACTGATGAAGTGCTGTTTGCCTGATCCTTATTTCCACCGTTACCTGGATGTTACTAAATTATGTGTTCTTGCTGTTAATGTACTATCGCAACGATTTTGGGGCTTATTTGACAGATGACCTTTACCGTCACCGTTACATGGTTACTAAATTATGCGTTCCTGGTACAGCGTCGAAATAGTTTGTGAAGTTCACTGATGAAGTGTTTGTGGTTTCTTCATTTTATTTGAGAATTTCCTTTATTTAGTACTCTACATTTGTACTTTAGATTTTGTTTGATTTTTTTTGGAACTGATGATGTGGTGTTTGCCTGGTACTTATTAGCTAGTTATTTTAGTAGTCCCCGCTACACTGAGGCTCAATATGATACTTAATTATGTGTTTTTGGTATAGTGATAGCGCGGTGGTTTGGAGGTATACTACATGAGTCCTTTTTAATTTGACAAGCCTTATTGTTCAGAATTCTTAACTACTGGTAAAGTTCCTGGTCCTTATCAACCAGTTATTAGTTGCCATGTGTTCCTGGTACATTGTCTCGAAAGCGCAATGGTTTGAGCTCTTCTGTGATGGGGTATTTTTCTTTATTTTGAATTCAAATCCCGCTTGTTCTAGTCGGAATTCTATGATAAACATGATCATAACGCGAAAACAGCGTTAAGAATCCGGCACTAAATTTTATCGCAAAAAGACTTATGTAAACTTGAGTGAAACCTTCAAAAATATTTTTTTAGATAATCGCTACAATATTCTTCTTTAGTTTTCGGCCTATTTGAAAAAAAAATATTATAAAAATGATGAAAAATCTCTACAAAAGTATGACACGTACGAGAATAGCGATCTAAAAAAAAAAACACTCGCTTTTGTGGGAAAACAATTCGTGGCTTTTGTAATGCTTTTGTACCACGATAATGCGCAGTTTGCTTACACTTCTTTGCTTTTTCGTCAACTCTTAGCTAAAAACAAAACTGTAACGATTCCCTACCCCTCATATTCCAAAGCTACTGAGCGACTTTTTCCTATTTCCAAAAATTAAGAAAACACTAAAGAGCTGTAGTTTTACGAGCATAAATGACATTAAAAGTGCATAGCTGAAGGAACTATAGGCTATTCTAAAACTCGAGTTTGAGAAGTGTTTCCACGATTATAAGAAGCGCTGTAGCCAAATAAGTAAATATTTTTTCACAAAACAATAATTTCGTTCTTATTTGAACACACTAATTTTTTGAACACACCTCGTATACCAAACACAATGGTTGTTGTTGTGAACTGAACTGTGAACTCAAACTTTGTACTACTCATGCAAGCACTTCGTTTTTGCGTTTCATTGACCTTCAAATCACAACGATGCTAAAGAAGTTTTCACTAAAAATAAAAAAAGAAAACATTGGTTCTAAAAAGAACTCTCATAAAACTTCCAAGTCTGAACAGGCTTGGACGTGATATACGATTAGTTATTAAGTAAGAAATTTAAAAAAATTATAATCAAACTGTGTAACACAACCTGAATTGGGGGACAAATTTTATTTTTCCGTCTATTTTCTACACAGATTCCTTCATCGTTTACTAAAAATATTATACTTACATGCTAAAATGGCACAGATCCTTGATGAAAGTTCCGTTCTTATATAAAAATGGGACATCAGCCTGTAAGTTTGAATGAAAAATCTCTGAGGATGGTTACGGAATTGTAGAATAAATTATTTTTCCAGACATAACGTTTACAGTTGACTAGTGGCTTCCTGTTTTTCCTGGGTCATATTTACTTTATGCTGTTCTCGACATTCACCGCCTCTGTAGCCTAGTGGTATGAGCTATACTCGTATAGGGTTCGAATTCTACGGCAGTGCTCGCCCGGGGAAGTACCACCGCCCGTTATAAAGTCGGCAAATAATAAAGTATACATGACTTTTGGGGATGCCGGATGCC
>JAOCPS010230674.1:0-13706 GCA_025505425.1 Graphium colonna | reverse complement strand
TTATAATGATTGATATGGATAGGCAATGAGGTATTATGAGAATAACTCAGTTCCTATAGATATTATTTTTATAATTTACGAGGAATTTAACTTCATAGGTGATTTGTTTGTTTTCTGTCTAACATGTAATAATTCTGATTAAATCAAATGTAGTTTTCATCCATTAGTACGTTTTTATTAAGGACTTAAAAGAAGCTTCAACGTTTTATTATTTTTTTGTTTTAGAATTTAAACAAAAAATTGTCTTTTCCTATTGCTAATAAAGTGTCGTACGCAGATCATAATCTGGATTATATAAAAAATTCTTTTTCAACGGAATAAATTAATTTTGATGTATACAGGTGTAGAACCTGAAATTAATAATAGCAAATCACATTTTATGATTACTATCATGTTACATTTTTTCGTTTCGCTCTGGACCGGGACAAATGTACAAAGTTGGCTGCCAACCTTCAAGGCTCGAGAGGCAATGTAAAAGAGTCATGTAAGCCACCTATAGTCGTTTTGTTATATCGAGTGAGACAGCACGCGTTGAATCATATTATTTTTCATTTAAAAATAACAGCCTATTTTTTAAATGTCCCACTGCTGGTCAAATCTCCCTCCCTCTAAGCATCCCCTTGACAATAAGCAGCCAATGGATTTTTAATTTATCCATCAATTTAACTGACGAAGTAATCAATCATTCCAGTATATATTTGTACACGTAGTAAACACAATTCGCTTCGACGATTTCATATTTTGTCGCGGTGGAAATTATAAATTGCAAGGAAATGCGTCGGTTGTTCCATAGAAAATTACAGTCTATTAAAAGGTGCCCACAGTCGTCCTCTGTCGGCGACAGGTGGTATTATGAACTTGATTGATAGCATCCTCAATGCGACAAATGGAGTGGCGCTCTCTCGCCGCCTTTTTGTGATAAAAAACACACAATTTAAAAATTTAAATGCCCTTTTCATTTTGTTTCATTTACTTTCTGCAATGTCATGCACTAACCTCGATCTATTTTAACCGACTTCAAAAAGGGTGTCGGGTCTCAATTAGGATGTTATTATATTTTTTTTTGTATATGTTCAGGCATAACTCCGTCATTAATATACACATTTTAAAGATTCTTTTTTATCCAAAAGGATTCTTACAAATAATAAAGACTAGTTACATTTTTAGAAAAATCTGTCCAGGAGTTAGTTTAATCAAAATTACGAAAGAATATGTCACGAAAGTAAACTTCTAAGGGTCAGTTTTTTTCTAATTTTCTCTGTTAATAATCTTGTTATCAAATCAAAATCAATAATAAAAAAGAAAAAAAAGTCATGTAGAACGTACACTGCCGTGCGCCGAAATGAATGATGTTAATTAAAACTTAAATTGTTTAACGACCTTACGTTAAACAATTTAAGTTTTAATTAACATCATTCATTTTTCATCCGCGTCCTGCACTAAAAATGACCTTTTAGAGGCCATTCGGTAAGGTGTCGAGGTAGCTTAGCTGTGGGCCAATATAAAATTTTTGCCATTGACACGATAAGAAGAAGAAGCTTTAATTCCATTGTCAACAATGTTTTCCTCCACGGTCTCTTGTTGTATGAGGATACTGGTGTTGATAATACGATTAGAAGACACCATAAGTTCCAATCACATCCTTAATCTTGCTTGCTGTACCTACTAGGCATGGGCCGTTTCACTGTTTTTTCACTTGCTATCCTACAATGAGAACGTTATATAACCGATAGCAAGTGAAAAATCACTCATGACATGGGCCATGCCAAATAATGCAAAAATAAAATACGAGTACAAGTACATTTATTTTTTTGTAGATATTTTATTTTGATGCCCCTTACTAATTGTAACCGATATAAACATTTTTTTATTGTAATTTTCGGTGTAAAAATGTAGTAGCGTCATGATAGAGCTGTGATTAAGTCTTTATCGCAATAATTAATTAATAAAGTTTGCATGACATTTGGGATGTCGGATGGCCATGTCTTTTCCCGCTCCTATCCCCAAATCTTTAATCCCGACCTACCCCATCCAATAAACCCATTGTATCTAATTTCCCAGGTTCAGAACGCACTCCCAACTCTCCGGATGTTGCGTGTGTCCATGGGCGACGGGATCACTTACCATAAGGTGAACCGTCAGCTCGTTTGTCAATACTTTCTATAAAAAAAGCCAAATCAGACTTGCCGTTTTTAAGTTTTTGCGATATTAACGAAGGATAACCTTGTGTATATAAGAGAAAGAAGATATTAAAGTTACTTAATATTTTTGTTATACTGATTGTGGAATTATTACGTTTCAAGCTGTTACAATATTTTCATTATTCTGCATGCTGTCGACGCCTATAATTGTAATGTATAACAATATTTGCGGTGTTTATTTGTGTTACATTAGCGTACATTATGTTAGTGTTCAATAAATAAATAAGATATCTAGCACATGAAAACTTATCTCCTAATTACAATTCTCGATGATATTGTGCATTAACGTGCACGTGGTGAATACAGGGAAGAATGAAAATAATTCACCGCGTCCGAACACTGCGGTGTATATCGCATTGTTGGCACTAATCCAAATGCAGAAGAACAATGGAGATTGCGAGGCGACGTAACATTTGTTTTTAATTCTCGATGGGTGTTATTAGAGGAGGCGTAGGTTGCGCTAAGGCTCTTCAAGGATTTCTACACGTACGGAGTCTGAGTTTTGCATTTTATATTATCTAAACTTATATTATTATATATATTAATATATTATGGATATCCGTAGGGCCCCAAATAACGCCACTTTAAAACGTTTGTTATAACAAACGTTTAAAACTCTATTTTAGCAAGACACTTGAATTAAACATATATAGCAAATGTAAACGTCTTTTGTTATAAGCGTTTATCTAAGTCGATATATGTATGTATGTATGTATGTGTGTATATATGTGTATGGATATTATATTTATAGTCCACCGTCCGCTTTTTAAAAATATATAGCCCCCTAAAAATGTGTAACCTTCTAAAATAACAACTTTTAAACGGCTGTCTTGAATGAACGCGAGCGGTCCTGTGTTTTTGCGCGTATGTCCGTCATTCATGAACCAATTTAAGTTCATTTCATATGTTAGAGCATTCTTTGTGGACAGTCTCATAAAATTTTCCGCAACTTATTAATTTATTTGAAAAAAAAATATCTGATAAGGTAGGTACACTTTCACAATGGTCTTTTTACTACAGATTTTTTTATAAAAATCGGATTAGTAGTCTGTTTTTAAAATAACGGAGAAGATATGTTTCGAAAGTACACTTTAAAGTCGGTTTTTGTAATTTTCTTTACTTAAAATACTTTGACTTTTTAAAATAGATTATAAAATTTTCTTTCGCATGCCTCAACGTATACGTTTGTTACATTGTCCGTGGAAACGAACGAAATTTTCCACAAAACATTTGCGTTATACGATTGGAATTGCTTCCGTGCGTTACGTACACAGGACGGCTTTGTGGTCCCGTCGATGTAGTTCAATAACCATTATTGAGGTCCCCGCACGGGGCCCCCACTAGCCCACTTTATGCGCGCATTTATTGGCATTTGATAAAGCTTATCAGCATAACTTATACGACGGGATTTGCTCGGCCACTCGATATTGGAAGTGTGCTATATTTTACTTCATCCTCCTTCCTTCTAGCTTTATTCCTAAATTACTTGGTGTCGACTTCTAATCAGTTTTTACACAAAGCGACTGCCAACTGACTTTCGCAATCCTAAGGGAGCTGTATTCAAAGGATGGATTAGTAGTCAGGATATTTGAAGGCACTGATATCTTTAACGACTGTCAAAGGTGTTCTTGAAAACCGGGACCGATTTTTTACATGCCCATCCGACGCATGGATCATCTTTCTTTTCACGCAATGGGGTGATCAGCCCATAATACCCTTGTCCAACCAAGTAACTACAACACAAAGTCGTTGTCCCTCTGCGGGATTCGAACCCACGACCTCCGATTTGTAAAACAATTGCCCATTCCACTAGACTACACTAGACTAGACTTACGGAGGCGGTTATATAGCCTATATCTAACATACTCTATAATGAACTTTGCGTATCAATACATAAATGTTTCTTACGATGTTACTATGTTTTTAGGCGTCATAATTCATTTTGTATACATAAAGTAAAGTAAGCCTATTTTTATAATGTCCCACAGCTGGGCATAGGCCTCTTCTAGACAGAGGGTATTGGGCATAGTCCACCACGCGGCCTAAGTGCGGATTGGCAGACAGAAAATCAGCACTTAAAATTGTAATTAGAAAATTAACAATTCTATTGGTGCCGGCACCGGGGATCGAACTCAGGTTCGCCTCGAGTAAACAGAATTGAAGGAAAGCGCCGGGACAATTAGCTACCACGGCTTATACATAGTACATAGTACAGATTTACTGATATTATAAAAACGTAAGCGAGTTTATTAGTTGATTTGTCATGCTTTTACGACTTCATTACTCAACCGACTTTGAGATTTTTTTCTTACACGTTTTCAAAGGTACAAAAAAGGATATTGGGTACCTTTTCCGATCCTAAAAATAATTTACGCAACAGTGCAACCTTTACCGGTTAACATCAGGTTAACCGTCTACTAATTTTTACCCTTTTCCAAATAAAATTTAGTGTTGTGTCAATTTGTGGTTAGCGGTCCTTACCATTGGGTGAATCACACGCTCTGTTCCCATCTTTTAAGAAAACCGTTGTCGTAACATTTTCCCACTTAGGATTTATTGCCTAAAAGATGTTTAATTTAACTTAAATGGTTTTCGATTCACTTTGCAAATGTTTGAATACACCGTTTAATTGTATAATACTTTTGAGTTTTTTTACAGTGGCATAAAACCGAGATCACGGCGCTGTCGATTTGCATCGATCGTTAAAACCAATCAGTTTCTCTCCGAATGGCGCTCACTCGCTCGCTCTTTATTCTATGGAGTGAGACAGAGATATACGATCCTGACACAGATATGTTAATGAAGGAAGCGGCAGTCCCCGTGTTAAATTGTCTTTGTCGAATTAAATTCTCCATTTGGAGCTGGTTCACTTTACTTGTGCACTCATCTTGTTTTATGTTCGTTCGTACTTATGATGTTTAGTGTTTTGCGTTTTCGTCAATACCACCTACTAAAGATAAAATACTTCTTGTAATATGTATACATTAAAATTTGAGGTGGTAGAGCATCTTTTCAGAGCTTTTGCTGCACTTCTATTGATTCTGGGGAATTGCCATATCTACCCTTATCTGTTCCTCCTCCTTTCTCCTCCAAATACTCAATCCCAACCCCATACTATCCAAATGACCTATTGTATCCAATTTTCCAGAGTGTCAACGCACTCGCGTTTCTCCAAATGTTGCCTGTCTCTATGGGCAATGGGATCGCTTACCATCAGGTGAACCGTGTGCTCCTTTCCCTTCATTTCAATAAAACAAAAACTAAACGACTAATTTAGTAATAGATTTATTCTTCTTCTTCTTCGTCGGTTTCACTCTTGACGGAGCGCGAGCTTTAATTATCTAATTAATAACTGATTGCCTTACCCGCGCATTCATGAACTGATGAAGAGTCTTTTACTGCAGCTTTTATCTGGTCAGTCCACCTCATGGGTATAGATAATTTAGTAAAAAGAAAATGTATTAAAGGTACATTATATTTATAGGGAATCAAAATAAAAAGTCAAGTTAAAATCTCCTAATTTAAGAAGTAATAAAAATAATCACTAAAGTATATGTACGTGTAAAGGTAAAATTTTTAAATCACTTCTTTCAATATCTAAGTCTTTGGTTTCCTCGCATGTTTTGACATTTACATACGTAGATATGTTTTTAAAGTTTAAATAAATAAAGTTGAAACAACTTTTGTACAAGGCTCATTCTTCAACGAAGCTAATTATACGGAAAAATATAATTTCTTTTTAATTTTTCCGTGTAATGAATTCTAAGTACACTAACAACTCTATCGCCAGAGAGTTGCAGTGAGGGATGTTATATAGCAAATCAAGAGTAATGGTACCGGCCTTGTTAAATGATGGTACTTTTGGAATAAGTAAAGGTACGCGTGCCAAACGTGTACATAATAGATTTAAAGGAAAAATGACGTATATAAACAAATAAACATTATTATATTTAGTTTTTTTATGGAAAGAAAGGCAAACGAGCAGACGGTTCACCTGATAGTAAGCAATCCTGTCGCCCGTAGATAAACGCAACATGCGGAGAGTTGCGAGTGCGTTGTCAACCAGAGAGATAGGATGGGGTCGAGATTAAGTATCTGGCGAGGATAGGAATTAGAAGAAAAAAGGTGGTAAAGACATGGCCATCCGGCATCCCCAAAAGTCATGCATACTTTATTTTATGCCGACTTTATAAGGGGCGGTGGTAATTCCCCGGGCGAGTACGACCGTAGAAGTGTAGCAAAAGCTGTGAAAAGATGTTATGCTCTACCACCTCTAATGTGACAATAGAGAGTAAATGTTTATATGAACTGCCCTTTGCTAAAAGAACTAGAATCCATCAGAACCCTCCATTCATATTATGAAATACAGTGGTACACGGTACGGAAGGCTATATAATGGTGAGTACATCACTGGCAGCAGTTACACAACGTACCGGCTCATCGTAAAATCTGTTATTATAATTATGTAACAAGTCGACGTAATGTAACACTCGAAAACCCTGGAGTAGGCCTAGAGTCCTCTCGGTGCAGGTAGGGTTGGCACTTGATTTAATAACCGTTGAAATATTCGCTTTTTTTTCACTTAAAACGGGCTATTTTTTTTGTAATGCACCGCTAGTATTCCAAATTCAAAAGAAAGGAACCGGAGGAAGCTACTTTAGCGTGCATTGCAAATTTTCTGTTTCGACGTAGCGTTTTCTGTGAAAATGTTAAAAGTAGATACTGATTTAGTATATAACTGCAATTTGTCTTCTAATCGGGATACAAATTTGAAGACAATTGTAAATTTCTCTTTTTTCCTACTTGATTTCATACAAAAGAAAACAACAATAATAAGAAACAATGTTATAGACTATATGTTATATGTTTAATATTTTGGCTATTTTTTTTAAATAAAGGCTTTTGATAGCATATTGCACTTTATTAATTTTCGCAATATTGTAAAGCCGACAGCAATCGCTTCGATGAATGGAATTTTAATAATATCAATTTTATACGACCTCTTCTGCAGCAAATATTTATCAAAAAAATCTGTTTATAAACAGAGAAATTATACGTGAATAAAACAGATACATCGTCGTAAATAAAAAAATCGTCTTTAATTTTACGTAAATTTGACAGTTATAGAATGTTTTATTTATTTGTGAATTAAATCTTGCGTGGAGGGTATAAAGTTGCTTTTACAAAGTGCGGGTAAAATACGATTGACGTTTATTCGTCAAAGAAAGTGAGTATACAATTTAACATGAAAAGCCGTTTGTCTATATCAATGTAAATATGTCGAAAGACAGATGATGGTAATCCACTGCTTTTTTTAAGTCCGTAAAAAGTCCCAACAATCGGCTTTAGTTGCGTGGAAACAAAACAGTGGTGCAGTGAACAGCATTTGTTCCGTTGAAGTAGAACTATGGGACGTGTGGTCCCCCTCATTATGTCGTTCGGTCCAACTTTCCTGGTCACAATGCGCGCAAGGGCAGAGCAGGGATGTGATACAACTCTAGAATAACGGTACCAGCCTTTGAAAATAATGGCATTTTTGGTAAAATAATGTTGCGAATACCAAAATTTACAAATAATATAAAATTAAGATTAAAATAACTACTTTATTAATGTAAAAATTTCGTTTCTAAACGAACAAATATTATTAGACTTAATAAGAAAGTACTTTGTATGTATAGACTAAAATGTCCTTATTCCAGAACAACTTGATATCAATTTTTTTTTTCAAATTAACAATATGTTTATTCACGTAGACGCTTACGCGTTCTTATGATAAGTCAAAATTTTACAGATATCAATGTTCGTGATGAAGCTACCGCCAGCTCGGAAGGCAGATTCTGCTGTGAAGAGCGGGCGAGAAACTAAGCAGTTGCTATTTTAAAATAATGTAGGGTTACAATTATTTGTATTACAATTATTTGACCTACGGAAATATCAACCGCATTAATCATTATTAATTTAAGTCGGAGATCCTATACTAAAACAGACCACAACAATGTAAAATACAATGGTACATGGTATAAATAAAGACCTCCTGACCGAATTTGGACCACGGCGGCCGAGAAATTACCGTGTCTACTACAACTACAACTAGTGAGTTGCACTTTTCTTTTTAAAAAACAATACGCTGCCCTTATTATAGGATTGGTGTTTTGTGTTACAAGGGCGTTTTACAAACATTAATTTCACAGAATAACACACGGATAGAAACAACTATTCGTAGGTCTTACAATTATTGGGTTTGGGTGGAAATCGAACTCACGACCTGTGACGCTGCTGCCAATGTCCTAGCAACTAAAAACAAATTTTTAAAAGTGGCTGAGCATAACAGCTTTTGCTGCAAATCTACAGTCGCGCTCGCCCGGTGAATTACCACCGCCCTTTATAAAGTCGGCATAAAATATAGTATGAATGACTTTTTGGGATGCCGGATGGCCATGTCTATCCTTTTCTTTTCCCACTTCTTTCCCTTCCAAATCCTGAATCCCGACTCCATATTATCCAATAAACCTATTATATCCAATATCCCAGGTTGACAACACACTCGCGACTCTCCGGATGCTGCGTGTGTCTATGGGCGACGGGATGGCTAACATCAGGCGAACCGTCTGCCCGTTTGTCTTCCTTTTCTTAAGAAAAAAAAACTGTGCCAGCCGATCGTCACATCTCTGTTCCTTTACTATCATAGCCCAATGGAAGGGAATCCGGCACGACCGGAGAGAGATCAGGCATGGTACAATGCGGAGGACAAAATAATGATACGCGTACCATTACAATGATACGTGTAACATCACTATGTCAAAGTGGGGAGTGGGCAAGGGCTCGGAGAGGGAAACTCCAATCAAAATGCAAATTTCCGTCCCACTGTTTTACATTTACGTGTCGGACTGGGAAACGAGACGCTCGCTCGCCCGGCCCCATATTTGTTTGGATCGCTTATCGTGCGGATTTAAAAAAATACCAGCACTCGCACATGTATTGTGTGTCTGTTTTATTTAACACGCACACGCATGTTTGTCCCGGTATCATGTCTATGATACTTCCGCAGGGACTTCGTAGGATAAAAAAGGATGCATATGTTTCCTAGATCGTTGTAGATTTGATGTCGTTAAATAGGTGTTTGTCAATATGTCGCTTATGAATTTGAAAAAAAAATATGATTTTATCGGATTCATTCCAATATCTGCTACATGGCTTTTTATAATGTTTTGTTGACAATATAAAAACCTTCCCGAACGATATTTGTGAATATTCTAAGCGCAACCAATAGCGTCGGGTCGCTATGAAAAAAGGCGATTTATGGGTTTCCACTGTTTGCGATTCCGTGACAATAGCAGTAGCGATCTTTTAACCGGTTCTCAGACAGTTTTTGCCGATGCGACCGCTCGGGAGAACATTTAGGTCAGCCGCGAGGGACAAAAAGCGACGGCCGCGGCTAGACTTAGACTGAATAAGGCGTACCGCCCGCCGACTCTGCTTCTTCTCAATTAGTTGTGGATAATACAAATTGAGATTCTATCAGAATGACAAGACGGCAACAGATTCGTTTGAGTTAAATTGTATCGGACATATCGACTATAGATCTGTATTTTTACGTTGTTTGACTGATAGTCTTATTTCTGATAAGACCATTGCGCTATTTACTCTTGAATCGAATTTTCGTATTGTATAATGATTGTTTTTTTTGTTTCTTAAAGATCTTTGTTTATTAAAAATACATTCATAAACCTTCTGTCATGTTATAAAAGGTAAAAAAAGACGATTTATGGCAAATTGCCCGTGAGCTGCAAATTATCAGCCATCCGTATCAGGCGTTTTTGTTTTTTTATTGTCCCAATTAGAAGAGGCTGTAAACAAATCAGTGGCAATATCTGTGACCGTCTACACCTGAAGTTAACACACCACACTTGAATACAGCGCTCGAGAAAGATGTGTACCAAAACTTAACGAGAATTTGCGGACATTTCATTTGGGCGTACTTGTATATTGAAACGTAATGCTGTATATGAATGTACTGTGCCTATATGCTCTTAACTATTTTGCTTGCTCTTCTATTGCCGTATCTATTAAATACGGCATCCAAGCTGTGAGAAATATTACTTGTAGAAAACATATAGAAGCTTTTACGGCATTTTAAATATTATTGTAATCCCAGGACCTCCAGAAAGAGGAACTAGCAAACCCCAGCGGTGCGGCGGTGGCCTTGTCGGGGTTTCTATTTAACGCACACATATACGCATTTATCTCGGCTCATGAGCTTACGTGACATTTGTCACGTCTCCAATTGCAAATCTATGTTTCTCGTTTTAAAATTATTTATCTATGCTTTTTTGCACAATACTAATTTTAAACAATCGTAAAATTGAAATTTTTGAAAACTTGTATTTATTAACTGTGTAATTTTGAGTTGAGAATCACTAAATCTTTTTATAGATTTGTTACCCAAAATTTCACCAGTTTTCATCTGACTTCGGGTGACTGACTGGGGGGGCTTGACACGATTTAATTTTGAACACGTGCATTTTCGTTTTTTTTATTTTTCTACGTGCATTTTTATTTTTCTAAATTAAATCTTTTAGAAACTTACTCGAAATTATTACTTTTGTTACCTCCGTGATTTGTGTGTGTGAGTTTAGATTAAAGTATATTTATCAAACAGAAAGACGGAGTTTCACCACTTCCATTCTATAGGCCTTTATTTAAATATACACATAAGATGCTTTACATCACCTGTCAATCCAATATTTTAATTAAAATAAAATTCATTTCATGTGTCATGTGTGAAAGTCACTTGCCATTATGAATATATCCAGTGTTACGTTATGAAAAAAAAAAACAAATACGAATTCAATTATGGAACAATGAAGACGATTCGAAGCGTACCCTCCGCTAGTGAGGGTCGAGACGGCGTCAACAAAGGACGTGATCACGGTGGCATTTTGATTAGAGGCCGTTGCATTCGCTAATAGTAATTAAGACCGCAATCCCGGGCTAAATGCCTGGGGGCGGTGCGGTAATTTTCTCCAGGGCGCATTAAATCTCATACAGGGTTCTAAGAAGAGCGGAGAGCGCATAACTCGATGTTGGTAACAATATAGCCCAGGGCATGATTGATCCGATCCCGCCAGCGAATGAGATGATTCCGGATAAAGATGGTTAGCGAAGTCCGGGTTTAAGTGATCCTTTCTCTATTTAATGAAACAAGATGTTTTCGTTTGAGATTGAACAAGATTCTTAGGAAATAGTTGGCAGAGCACATCTTTACACAGCTTATGCTGCACTTATACGGTTGCGCTCAGGGAAGTAACACCGCCCTTTATAAGGTCGGCATAAAATAAAGTATGCATGACTTTTGGGGATGCCGGGTGGCCTTGTCTACACTTATTTTCCAACTCTTTTCCCCTCTGAATCCTTAATCCAGATGTTACTTGAGTCTATGGGCGACGAGATCGCTAACCACCAGGTGAATCGTCTGCTCGTTTGTCTTCCTATCCATAAATAATAAAACAAAGAAATGCAGATACAGTCCCTATATAGTTTAGACGACGACGCAGTAGATGTCGCATTTGTAGGTTAAAGAGTATCTAGTTGTTTCATAATGATTTTTGCATACTATGTATTTGAGGAATTTTTGAGACATTCTTGGAATTTTATCGTATATTAGTGAAAAATTTCTGAAATGCGAACGAAATCACCACGTTTGAGTGTGGAAATAAATACGTAAACCCTTAAAAATCAATAGTGATAAAAAATCATTGTAGCGTAGTGAGAGTATTGTGTAAACAACAGCTAACGCAAAGATAAACCTGTATATTAAGACTCGAGACTGACTGCCAAAATATTATCTAATAAAGATAAGATTTAGGAGGCATAAGATAATGTAATCTAGGCCTATGTTAGGAAGTGTATGCTAACTAGTGAGATTAATTTACAAACAGTTTTTGTAGACAATTAAGACTATTGTATTATAGCAAGCTAATACTAGTAACAAGAAGGATTTCAACCCGCTATATCTCTAAACTCAATTGGTCAACTACAGCACGCATACGTACATTCAATCGCATGTTTGATTAGCAGCGTCGCAAATAGCCAAAAACAGGACCCCGACCGATGCAGGCGTTCAAACAAGCCCAAACGATCGTCCGACAAGATTAACGCGCAGAGTGGACAAATATTCGCGGCATTATCGATGGCCCGTACGGCGCTGGAGCTGCCTAATTTATACGTACTGTCCGACCGTACGAATTTACTGCCTAAACGCGACCACATACACATACGTGCACACACGATTTTCATCTTTATTAATAACGAGTACAGGGTTGGATTTGCGTTGAAAGAAGCGGCCACAGTACAATTTACATGCACACGATTTCCATCTTTATTGATTACGGATATAGAGTTGGATTTGCCTTGATGTATTCTGCCGCAATCCGTGAGAATCCAGCAAGCGATTTTAGTTATTATAACATTTGTACACAGAGTTGAATTTTGGTTGACAATCGTGTTCATATTGTCAAACCAAGCGCAAACCATTGTTCCCTTTGGCCGAACACGATACAGGTCAGTTTTGAAAACTCGACGTAAAACTATAGGCGTAAAGTGAAATGCATTAGAGAACATTAATATTGTACAATATACGGACGGTATAAAATATTTAACATGGTCGACATTTCGGAATGGTCGAATTTGGTTATTTGTGTCTTCGCCGTCAACGCGTTAGACGTATTAAACTGCATTGAGAAGTGAACTTTATTCATTATATACGATTTCGCTATGGACAGGTTAAACATATTTTGAGACATATTCTCTTATATTTCCAGTATACAAAACAATAACTTACTAAGACTCTTGCGTGTTAAACATAGCTTCCAAAATGCTGCTGTGAATTGCTTAATTACTTACTTTGAACATCAGTTTTTTTTTTTTGAATTTTATTTATGGAAATTAATATGTATTTTTATAGTCTTTTGGAACTGGAACCTTCATTTGCTTATTATTTTTTTTGTTATTGATTAAAGTTTATATATAAAATATTATATGTAACCCGTGCTGTTCCGCACCAATGTTATCACCTAGCTTTCATTGAATTCAACCAGTTTTTGTGAACAAAATTTTAAATAAAAGAGCTTATTCCAGCGAGTGTTCCTAGACTTAACATGTACCAAATATCTCATTAGATAAAGATACATAGAAAAAAGCTATCGAAACGTAAAAAAATGTATGGGGAATTTGTTTTTGCGTATATCTTGGTAAGAGTAAAATAATGACAACAAAAATGATTAATTAATCCTGCTAAAAGGATTAAGGAAATCGGTTGGATAGGACGGGTTGACGAAATCGTATTAGATTTCGTAAATTCTTTTAATATAGATAAATGGTGGTAGAGCATAACATCCTTTC
This sequence comes from Graphium colonna, assembly GCA_025505425.1. NCBI lineage: Eukaryota > Metazoa > Arthropoda > Insecta > Lepidoptera > Papilionidae > Graphium > Graphium colonna. The sequence goes on along the minus strand of JAOCPS010230674.1, from coordinate 105 downwards.
ACAGCTTTTGCTGCACTTTTACGGCCATGCTCATCCGGGGAAGTACCACCGCTCTTTGTAAAGTCGGCATAAAATAAAGTATGCATAACTTTTAGGGATGCCGGA
>JAOCPS010230563.1:0-13710 GCA_025505425.1 Graphium colonna | reverse complement strand
TTATTCGTTAATGTGTGCTAAGGCCCCGAATTAGGTCGTAGCGAATGCAAATTGTGTTCATTCACAATGAAATCGGATGCCACTATCTAAATATGGCTTATATGTTAGCGTAAGATCGATGGTAGATGAATAATGCTTTCAACTTTTTTATTATTTCAAAAAGATCGATTGAACCATTTGTCAGATGTGTATAAAATGTCTTCGTAATAAGTTTATTTTTATAGAAAATTACAAAAATCGACATCAAACGACTTAAAATTTTACTTTAGAAACATATCTTATATAAATATAATTATATAAATTTAAAAGTGTCGAAAATATGTGCTAATATCCCTAAGTTTTGTTATTTTGATTTAAAAATAAACCAATAAACCAGATTTTCTGAAAATTTAAGGGGACCATGTCAAAAGAATATTATCTACAATAAGATTTTTAAAATTGGTTTATAAATGACGAATATACGCGCAAACATGAATATTTCTTTTATCTTGATTTTAAAAACAAATTACTGAACCGCTTGCTCGGACGACTGACAACCTATGTCAGACAAACAGCTGATCAGGAACCACGCCGAGTAGTTAGGTATTTACCGCAGATCATATCCGACATTACTAACACCGTGCAAATACTTTTCTACTTACAATGCAAAGGTTCGGAATACTGAAAGATACCATACGAAGTATTTATCCTATATGTTTGGTGAAAATTAAAGTTTCTACAATTGAGAACTAATTAACAGTTTAAAATAAGTATAAAGTGCTAACGTCTGTTGTAAATGATTTATTATTACTGCTTTCTACAGAACAGTTTATGTAATATTTATACAATAAATAATACACCACGTGCTAGCCCATTGTCCACACAAAAATATTTCAAAATAATAAATATATCTCTTAAAACAAAATGTGAGACATTTAAGAACTCAGCCCAGGCTTGTAGGAAATATTTTTAAAAAGCTTGATGATCTTCAAGCACAAATCACAAATCTTAAAAGAAAACGGTAGCAAAGATTAAATAAGAGTTTCGATATATCAACAAGTGTCAACAAATACGGGATTATGCCAAACAGGTTGACGATCTTAAAATACGAAACCGCAGAAATGTTCTAATTGTTTCTGGCTAGCCTGAATGGGAAGCCCTAGGAAGATTGCATCCAGTCTATTCTCGATATATTTAACAATAAGCTAGGTTTAAATCACATATCGAAGTCATTTATTAAAGCTTGTCACCCTGTTGGGACATCAAGTAGGGAACAACATCGGCCCATACTAGTAAGATTCACAAGAAAAGATATCAAATTTGGGGTTTGGGAGGTCAACTCTAAATTAAAGGGCTCTTCTATAGCAATCAAAGAGTTCCTGACGGGGCAAGCGGCTTTCCTTCAAGCTCATCTGCACTTTGGTATGCGATCTGTCTGGACGCAGAATGGATATCATATGAGTCAAAATACCCTGCGGCAGAAACCATACAATCACCTCTGAGGACTGATATTTTCTTGTGATGTGATTTTGTGTTCGTATGACGTATTTTCCAAATGTCACGTGCAGCATGCACGTCCTGACTTCTGATTGATGGACCCTGATTTCTGAGAGTTAGCTCAAATCACATCTGCTGTCTTCGATGTATTCCCTTCCTGATTTTAAGTAAGTACAAAATAACTTTAAAAGGGGTAAGAGGCGCGCAATATACCTATCTGGGGTATTACCTTTCCTTTAAGGCAATAGCTTCCTACGCCCAAAATTACTTGGTTTCTGCTGAGTGTTGACACTTTTGACTATTAAGAGAATTAATTCCTCTTAATAGTCAAAAGTGTCAACATTTTTACAGGTGTTGTGTATTGCTCCCCAAATGGTGAGTTCTTCACCGATTTAGAATTGGTTCTTGAATATCTGGGCTTAGTGTATGTACAATACGTTATCGTAGGTGATTTTTTATACCAGCCACCTTGCAACCAATTCTTCTATACGTTTTAATACTTTCATATAGCCGATTCAAGTTTTTTTCATATTTTACCTTGTCAACCAACTCACTTTAATATCTCCGATGAAAATATTTAGATTGATGTAATTCTTACTTATAATCCCGCACTTGTTTACTTTCATGGATAACATCCTGCTTCTGTTTTTTTCATCATGACTTCATTTTTTTCCTACCTCCTCCAGCCTCCTAAACCTAAACCCAAAGTTCTTCATGTGCGTCCCTTTGCAAGAATCAACACAGAACAGCTATATAAAGATGATATCGATTGGAAACAGTACTACACGATAAAGTTAGAATCCTACATCGTCTGATCACAAGATTGTATGACGTTCATGTTCGCATTAAAAAAAAACTTAGATGTCCAGCTGCTCCTTAGATGAGGGAAGCAGAATACATGAATCATGCTTTCCGGAGATTTAAAAAACAAAGAAGAATGACAACTGGTCTGCTAACCAAATGGCTAGAAATCGGTGTAATATTTTTTTCCACTTCTGCCGATATTTGTAAGTTATTAGGAACTCTTGGTATCGGTAAGACACGATTTTCAAATCCAGCTCCCTCAATTAAATTAAATGATTTGAATCAGCATTTCAATACAATTTATTCAATACATTATATAAACATATGTAATATGATTTCTTCTATCCGCATTATATTTAAAAAATTATGAGTTTTAAGTGTTTGCACTTTTTATAATATAAAATCATTACCTTGACTCTTTAGAATCTTTAGAGAAGCCTATGTTACACTTTGAGACAGCAGTTGTAGCTGTCTCAAAGTAAATCCTTTCAAAATTGATCTTATCGTCTTTTGAAATTCAAACAGACATAATGACAAGCAGAAATACAAACAAAAAAATTAAGAATTACTTCTTTATTAATTAAAACGTATTACTTAAATATGGATTTAGTAAAAAAAATCTTGTGATAAAAAATAGACTTCATTTTTATTTATTTGTTAGATGCATAGATTTACTGTTGTAACAAATTTCCTACAAAAGTTAATTACCACCGCAGATTATATCGGAGAATTTTTTTTTATGTTAAAAGACGAGTGACTCACATTTACGGTAATTTAATTTGGATGTCTAAATTATTTTATTTAAAAAGGTAGAAAACTGTACAAAATAAAAGCAATAACAAGTAATGTGTTAAGTGTTGTTAAAACCGCCTCCGTAGCTTAGTGGTATGGGCCCTTTCTTTGTAATCCGGAGGCCGTGGGTTTGAATCCCACGGGGGGACAATGACTTTGTGTTGTAGTTTCTTGGTTGGATTAGGGCAATGCGGGCTGATCATACAATTGCCTAAAAATAAAGACGATCCATGCGTCGGATGGGCATGCCTTTTTAAAGTCGGCATAAAATAAAGTATTTTAGGACTTTTTTAAGACTATAAGGAATGCCGGATGGCCATGTCTACCCTTTTTTTTCCTATTCCTATCCTCTCCAACTCCTATATCCTAATCCTATCTTATCCTAATAAACCTATCATATCCGACTCAATGCACTCGCAACTCTCCGGATGTTGCGTTTGTCTATGGGCGACGGCGTCGTTTACCATCAGGTGAACTGTTTGCTCGTTTGTCTTCTTTCCATAAAAAAATGTAAAAAATCGGCCCTGCGCCGGATCTCTCTCCGGCCGTGTCGGATATCCGTCCCATCGGGCTGAGAGAGTAAAGGAGCACAGAGTTTGCGCGTACACTTGTGCACTATAATATCTCGTGCGCAGCTGGCTAATATTAGATTACATTGGCCGCCGTAGCCGTAATTCAGTCAGGAGGACTTTTTTTTAAATTGTAACATGCTGTATGTTAACACGCTCTGAGGCATGAATTGAAATAAATGTACCGCGTTACAATGACTTACGTTGCACTTAAATAATACTTTAATCTATATCTGTATAAAAAAGTGTGATTACAATTAAGAATTCTATACATTCCTAAGTTATTAAAATATGTTTTATACCGTTATGCAAAAATAAAGGTATATTTTACCATACTCAGACGACTGAACACGCCTGAATAATGAAGCAATAATGTGCCTGGAAGCCTGAAATAATACCCTCTGCTCACACGTGCGTGCACATTTAATTAATTCCCAGCATACCTTCAAATTGTTGTTACCCTATTCAAATAAATTTCGTATTAATTTTGTAACGAAAGCAAATATATTTAAAAACTTCTATGGATAATTATAATGATATGTAGTGGCTTTTTGATATTATGAATAGATCTGCTCAGTCAATGTGTTGTTATTCAAAATCTGTGTATTTTATTATCATGCTTGCAATTTGTTAACTTATCCGTGTTGCAGGGATTAACAATTTGTGCAGAGTTAATCAATTAAGTGAAATGCCATGCCCAATTTTGAAATTTTTCTTGATTAAAATTTAAATTCACCTCTTAGCATTTCTTTTGAAAGCAATTATAAGATGACGGTATCGTTTAACATTATAAAAAAAATCTCATGATTTGGTTACTTTTTTCTATAGAAACACACATTTAAGATTTTTGGATAAATAAATATTTTTTTTTTTTAATTAAAATGCTGCCCCATCTACTTTATAGGCTGTAGGTTCTGCAGAAATAAATTCACATGTACAAATGCCAACATGTAAAAGAATTATCTGTAGGCTATACAAATAATTGTTCTAATTGGAAATCAAATCCACAACTCTTGACGCTGAATGAAACGGCTTAGCAAATGCGTCATTAAAGTACTGCTGATCTATATGGAAAAAAAAAACTAATTTAAAATATTGGTCAAAATAATAAAAATATAAGAAACAAAATAATTTTCTAGAGATTAAAATAAATTTGGTATTTATTAATTTATAACAGTAAAGGAGTTGCTTCAACAGTTAAAATTAGTTAAATTCGCAAAAATTCGCCAATGTTTTAGGTAACAGAACAATCAAGTGAAATATTTGCATATGCCACATTTTGCTAACTAATTGACATTCTTCATAGACGTTACACCAGAACGTTATTTGATTGAATGTAATATAATATATAATATAGACCTACTCGTAATACTAATCCAAATGGTACAAGTTCTAAAATTAAAGTAACAGTCGATGGCAATAAATCAGACACGTCTCGAACTAAAGGCAATCAAGTGATAACGAAATGGAACTCGTTAGCCAAGTTGACGAATTAAATGGAATGGGAATGATGGGTCCCTTACGCTCTGCGAAGTGATACATCGCAGATGGAATTTGTACAGCGTTCTTGAAATAAAACAGCTGTCTGTTTTAGAGTTGCATGAATTAATTGATTTTTTGTTCCAACGAATAGAGTATATTTATATAGTATTTGGTTTTCCATCTATGAAATTGTCTTCACACCAAGATGGTATTTCATTTCTTAAGTTGTATTAATATCACCATTCTATTTTCATAATTATTGTTATGATATATAGATCAAATGTAAAAAAGTGATTTCTGCGTATGAACAAAATGACAAAAAAATATTTGTAGGCCTATTCTGGGAAAAAGCAAAGTGAACGTAGATTGTATGTCGACTTGATTGTAATCATCGACTTATTTAATAAGAGTGCATATATTTATATGAAATTTATGTACAGTGCCCTGGCCAAAAGAAAAAAAGATAATTATTCGAAACATAAATTTACAGCATCAACATCATTCTGAAGTTGAACCGGTTATCTAACGCGTCGGGTTATGAGAGTAAAGAAGGTTTTCTTTTCTAGGCAAGAAAGACAAATAAGCAGACGGTTCACCTGATGGTAAGCGATCCCGTTGACCATAGACAAACGTTACATCCGGAGAGTTGCGAGTGCATTGCCAACCTGAAGGATCGGATATAATAGGTTTATTGGATAGGATGGGGTCGGGATTAAATATTTGGAGTGGTTAGAAATAGGAAAAGAAACGGGTAGACATGGCCACCCGGCATCCCCAAAGTCATGCCGGATATTTGTTTGCTTCTATTTGTTTGCCGGATATTTGATCCACTGCGCAGATGCTTGGTCGAATCTTGCGTCAATGGTTCTGTAGTGACGTCACGTTATGCAGTTCTCTGCTTACACTTTTAGCAGGTTACCAATATGAATTTCGACTGCTGTAGCAGTTATACTGCTGATAGGAAATGAAAATGATTAAATATTAATATAATAAAATAATTTGTAATACCCGCTATCAGCATCGCCATATGAATATTTTTGTCTTTTTGGCATTTTTATTTGTCATACATAAGAGGATTAAGCAATATGAAAACCGCTTTGAATAGATTGTTACGAATCTGCTTAAAACTAAAATAAACTGAAATTTATTACAGTTTATTTGATAATAATTTTACAGTTGGAAAAGAAAAGCGTTGCTAGGTAACAAGGTATAAACAATATTAAACGTAGGATATTGAAATAAGAGATAAAAGAACTTTTAGCTGTAAACGGTATCCCGAAATAGTTTTGCCTGCTAGATACTTTTTACTTTCCATACAAACATTAAAGTGCAACAACCAGCACCCTCACCTTAAACTTTACTTTATAGTTAGAGTATAAGCCATGAATCATTTTAAAAGTCACCAAAACTCACAATGTTCGCAGATTCGTTTCTCAAAGTAGCTGTTCCGATAAACGTTATTTTGCTATATAATTGAAATTCAGAAACTGATCAGTCGTTGAACAGGGTTTATAAATGATTAAATTACTAATATTGTTATTTAAAAATAGGGGTCGGTGACACAAGTTTTAAAATTAAGATTTGTATGTATTTTAATGGCACATAATAAAAATGAAAAAAATCCAAGAATTAAAAAAATAATTATTGGAGTGGACCACACTTATTACTTAGGGGTATAAAAACAGATTACGATCGATTCTCAGTCCTACTGAATATGCATATAAAATATCATAAACATGAGTCAACCCGTTTCAGAGGCGTATGGCAACTAACATTGTGAGATGAGATTTATTTCATAATAAATATTACATAAGAGCTTTTATAATAACGAAATCCCATTTATTGTCTAACTTTATTTACAAAACTATCTAAGTGAATCTAAGACATGAAGAATCATCATTAATGATATTTAGTCCGCGCTTTGTAAATATGTTAGGTTGAAAACTGGGCACAAATAATTACACTTATCACACCTTATTTCCACGCCCCGGGTTAAAGCAAAAAGAATTCCCCCATTGTGATACTTATATCAATGTTGAGGATATGCTTACACGAACATTAAAAACCTTATATTTAAAATTACTAATTCCATTATAACTACCATATCATAACTCCATGTTTTTTTGCTACTTTATTAATCTAAGCAATGTCAAAATTATATTATTTGCAATATAATATAATATAAATGGGAATTATAGGAATCCATCGTATGTATTCTAGTATTGTGAAATCAGTTCTAATCCTTATAATTTAATGGGTATAAATAATAAAACCAACATATTTTCAGCAAAGTTAAGATATTTTATCTTTACCTGACATAATACACATATCTTTAACATAGATATACAGTAGCAATTTATTTCCTTCAATTCAACAAATAAGTAACTAGTAGTATAGAATCTGCCCTCGTAGTAACTCTCTACGCGTTCTCTTAATAATGAAGCGACATCTATATAGTAAGCACATGTAAAATTGGCTCCCACCATCGCATTCTCCGGCTTCTTAATGGAATTTATTCTGATTTTAATGTATTTGTCTAAACAGATAGGTATCGATGAATTACAAATCAATCTATCTGGGATATGCTATTTAAATCTAAAATCTGCTTTTGTACGCTCCTTTGTAATGTTTCATGATCAATAGTTCAAACAATATATTTAGTAGTATTAAAAATATTTTTTTATACAGAGCGAGGCAAACCAGCAAGTATCTCACCTGATGGTTAGTGATTACTATCGCTCATGGACTTCGCAACATCGGAGGGGTTACAAGAACGTTAAGGTAGGAATATATCATACATATGTTCTGTTTTGTTGTTTTATATATTTTCTTGAAGGTCCCTAAGCTGTTTCGGTCCGGAAATACTAGTGGCGACAATCAGGTGTCGTGCGTGGCAGAAAATGATGAGTAAAACGCACTGTGGTGGACTTTCAACCATCAAGGTGGTATTGATAGTATTTGTTGTATTGTCGCGTTGTACGATGAGCGAATTGTGCAGCCAGTATTAATCCAAACAATTCCTCTCAACACTCCCCGAGGTAGAAGTAATAAAGTATGCTAAGAGATCCTTCATCTCTTCGCAGGCCAAATGAATCGAGCCGATTGGAGAAGTCTAGATCATCAACGATTCGAGTTGTTCAACGTTGGATGCGGTCAAATGGAAAAAGCTGGCAAAGGGGTGCCCCAGTCCAGAGTTGAGAGCAGTATTCCATGTATGGCCGTACCATATCGTACCATTCAAGGCGCAGAATTACTTCAGGTGGTATGACGGCTGGAAATATTGCCTCTCTCTGCTGAGGACGCCAAGCTTTCAGAAGTCAATTTAGCTTAACCTTCCAAGTGACCGCGGAAATGTACGTCGCTTGATATGTCGACACAAATAATTGCGATCGGTGCTTTGGCAACCAGGGAAGTCTTTTGGAAAAGAGGAAGTATGACAGAGACTTTATTTTTAGCGGTGAACTTGTGTATTCAGTGAGTTTTCTTAAATAAATTAAGTCAACCCTAATCTGAAATTTTACCAAGTAAAATATTTTCCCGACTGGTATACAAGGTGTCAACTGTACTATCATCTGCATAACAATGAATGTTGCTAATGCGCAACAAATCATTGATTTGTTGACGAAACAGTGTAAAAGATAGCACGCAGTCTTGTGGGATACCAGCGTTTACAGACTTCGCGTCGGAGCATACCAAATCTGTTTATCTATTCGCACAATTTGTCAGGTAGTCTGTAAGATTTGATCATGGAAATGGACGTTTTATGCCGTATCATATCGAAGGTCTTTACCACGTCCAAATTAATTGCCAAAGCCTCCTTCTCGCCCTTAATTGATTCCGCCCATTGATGAGTCAGGTAGACAAGTATCACTTTTTCATTTAAATTCAACAACTTTTCGTATTTTATCGCAGTTTATTTTTAATTTTATCACTCGACGATTCAATCCCTTTATAGTATTCGTAGTCATAGGTAGGACTGAGGTGTTTACTGTCCTGATGTCACTTGTGAATCCCGTGTACATTCAGTTTGAATATTAATTTTCTGTCCAATCTACACAGTAACTACTTATGGTGTCTCTAGCTCTTGCAGTGTAGTGCGCATTTCTTGACTTGATTTTATTTATAATGTAAAAATACAGCAGGTGATAGCATCCAATCATCTTCTCTATTGCAATTAGGATGTTTTATGATTTTAGTAGACTCAGGAATCATCCTTGGCAGGCATTGGTGTTCTTTTGCGAGAATTTTTGGCCTATCAAATCTGATGTAATGGTTGGGCCCTTTCTTAGTATATTCACAAACTGCAGACTTATTTTGTTTATTATTTTTAATATCAGAGACGTGTTCCTTCAGCCGGGTTTTTATAGATCTTTTTGTTTGACCCCCAAAGGAGATACCACATTCACAATCAAGCTTGTATACTCTTGAAGTTTGTAGGTGTCGGAACTGTGAAGGATGATTGTGAGAGTCACTATTTAAATAACGGTTTGTATGGGTTGGTTTCCTATGTACAGTGTAGCTCAATGTGGTGTTGGCATTGCAGTTTACTAGAACATCTAGAAAAGCTAAGGAGTCACAAGCCTCTTAATCTATAGAAAACTTAATTTTTGGATGTACGGAATTAAGGTAGTCTAAAATGCATTTATTTTGCCTGATGGGAAGACTGTGAATGTGTCATTTACTAAGTCTCCAAACAATTCAAAAAAAGTCCACAAAAGTTCTCCATAAATATGTCAGCTTTATGGGATATACTGGGCAGCCCATAGTTATACCATCCAATTGTAAGTAGAGTTCTTTATTTTATAAGAAATAGCCAGATGTAAGGCCAATGTTTAAGAAGTAATGCATATTCTAGTGGCATGTTGTTCTCATTTAGATTCCTAGTTACAATGGATATACTACCTTCTAAAGGAAGCTGTGTTTACCTTTAAAATCATTGTTATATATCGTGCGTAAATCTTTGTTCCAGAAAGCATATGGGATATACTGGGCAGCCCATAGTTATACCATCCAATTGTATGTGGATTTCTTTATTTTATAAGAAATAGCCAGATGTAAGGCCAATGTTTAAGAAGTAATGCATATTCTAATGGCATGTTGTTCTCATTTAGATTCCTAGTTACAATGGATATACTAACTTCTAAAGGAAGCTGTGTTTACCTTTAAAATCATTGTTATATATCGTACGTAAATCTTTGTTATACTCGTATATCGAAAGCAATCTCTAGTGCATCAATTACTCGTTTCGTAGTTTAAAAGTTTTAAATAAAATTGTTTCATATCTTCTTAAAAAAGGTTTTAATAATATAAAAATGCATGTAAAAAAAATAATAACGGTCAATTTATGCCCTAAGAATGAGAATAAAATCCTAAGTAAAAACAGGACATAATAAGTTGCGAACTTTGAACGGCCACGGAATAAACAGATTTTGCTTAAAAATATTAATCAATATAAGCTATCGCTTTTTAATATAAATCGAACGAAACATTTTTGATCCGCACGCTTTGGCGATTAAAACCCAATCTTTCAAATGTCAATAAAAATTAAATATATATATTAGATGTAGATGTATATGTAGATGTACGGTAAATGTTCAAAATATTTTATACGTTTATTCATTAAACCTTTAAACTCAAGTTTATGAACTCCATATTTATTTTTAAAATTGTTTTACACACACTAACGAGAATTAGATGTAAATTCTTGTTAAGACTGAATGCTTTACAAGAATTCACATCTAACACTCGTTAGTTAAATGCTATATTGTTTGTATAACCGGTATATTGGTCCTTACACTGTGGTAACCTCTAAAATAAACCAGTACATTTAAATAATAAAACATAATTTATTACTTAGTACTGAAGTAAAGTTTTGTCACTCGTCAAATATAACTCGCTAAAGAATCACTCCAAATGTGGATTTATATTTGCTGGATAATATTAGGCCATCATATACAATTTTAGAAGATACATAGTAATTAATTTAATTCTTGAAAACAAAATTAAAATTTGGATATGTTTACAAGTTCATGTTCAAGAAGTGCATCAATATAAAATAAACAGAAATGCAACGACTGTTGTGTTATTTTAATTAAGTTTGTAAGTGGAGTTTGTTTGGAGTTGTAGTTGCCTCGAACTTTATTATTTTAGATTGTTTTAAGTTTTACACAAGATTTCTTTAGTACGCTTCAATACAGTCTTATTAATTTTGGTATTAAGATTTTCAATTTAAATGTTTATTTTAAATAAACAATTTAATTTCTTCCTGTATATTTAGGATATATGAAAGTCGAAATTATAAATTATAATTGTTTAGATTTTCAAGTACAAAAGCAGTGTAGCAAGTTTTGCACGTTTGCGCGTTTGTAAAAATGTTTTACGTAGTATTCATGTACTCAATATATTCGCGTTTTGGCCTCACAAATTACTGACCCTATAAATATTAAGCATATTATTTCTGACATTTTCATAAGATTATTATTATTTCATAAATTGAAACAGAAAAAATAAAGCATTTTTTTTCTACCTTTCTCTATCCTTGGGATCTGGCGTGAGAGGCGGAGATCAAAAGATTTTATGCAATCTGTAGTTACGAGTGAAATATGTTACGGAAAAGAGCAATATATTCATAAACGTTTTATTTGCTGTTAAGTTTTATAAGAAATTGCAAATTTTTATATTATGGACATTTTCAATCTTTCATACCTTTTATAATTGTGGATTTAACATCCGTCTTTAGTCTAGTTTACGTTTAGGTTACGTAGGTTTATAATTTTACCACAAACGTCTTTTTAGGTAGCTTCCTAAAAAACAATCAAATTTTATGTACAGCAGCACTCGGTCCGCGCTTGTACACCATACGAAAATTGTAGGAATATTATGACTGTAATAAATCGACAAGGTAACTATTGGCAATACTGTGTATTTTGATATCTACTTGTTGTTATTGGAGCTCAATTATTCTTAAAATCATGCTATTCTTACAGTAGCGTCAAAATTATAAAATGGAATATATACAATTAATAAACAAAATTTTTTATGTGAATTTCGATATTATTGACTTGACACTGTTTTTCTTTAATCAAAACCACGAAGAAACAAAAGTTAGTAAATAAAGAAATATGTAATAAATTACTGTCAAAAGTTATTAATTTACGTAATAATATTAAATACGATAAAGCGAGATACATGTGAGTAGATTTTCGAACAAAAAAACTTCTTGCTAAGGACTTCTTAGATATGACAAGAGTAAGTTCTAATAAAGTTCTTTTGTACAACGTCACTATTTGATATAAGTCGAAATTGTTCAATAAATATAATATAGTAATATAATATAATAATAAATCTTTTTCATAATCTAATTCAATTTTGCTTGCAGGAAATACCCTAACTCCAACTATATTTATAGATATATCAACCGCCACTTTGAACAACACCGATCACTTTGAAATATATAGATATTTCAAAGTGATCGGTGTCTACTCATACTTTATATTGAAGTGTTTTTTTTTGTATAATCCTTCTGGTTTAAGTTGCTCAAATTGATTGTGATAGTTAGATAGTTTGAAATGCCAAGCATACGTGAATTTATAACAAGTGATAGGAAAACGAAAACCGCCAGAAATAAGTTAGAAAAAAAAATTAAATGAGTATGTTTTTGGAAATGTGTCACCGCGTAAAATTTAATTCCATTTTTCACAATAATATATTTTGGACAACTTATTTAAATTTATATAAAGTCGGGGGGGGGGGGTTATATAAAGTCCTTTATACTTTCCTTATACAAGAAACATGTTAAAATTTAAGAAATATATTAGGCCTAAAAATTTACTTTCTCTTAAGTTTCGTTTACTTATTGCAACCCATAGCCGAAAGTTCTGTCGCAAGTTCTCAAAAGCGTACCAATTAAAAGTTTGAGTTCTCCCAGGATTTGTGGGGTTTGCTTAATATTATTTTCAAACTCAATTTAAATGAGTCCTTGCTATGGTTTTTTATAAATCGGAAATTATTTGGAATTTGATTTTTGCCATATAAATAGTAATAAAAACTAGTGGTCGAAATTCGAATGTAATTAATTTAAGTCAAAAGTTTGAAAATTATATCATAAAAGTATATCCATTAAAACTAAATAAAATTTAATATGGTTATATTTGACATTCAGTAGAAACTATATACAAATAATATTAAAATATGCTCGATGTTATCATGGATTTTAAAAATAAAAGAAATAAGTTATCACAATTAAGTGAGTGAATAAAGTACACGATAGTTTATGTAGATAGGTATTATTTTTTTACAAATTTAATGTATTTTATGGATACTTTAAACAAAATAGTGTACTGCACTCCCTATAACCTAAAACTAAGAACTGGACCGATTTTTATGAAAATTTTGCGGGATAATTTAAGAAGTATAGCCTATCAGATGAAATATGACTTTTTAAAATCAGTACATGTGGCGGAAATATATGCAAACATACCTAATTTTTTTAAAGAACAAATTAGTGAATTAATTTTTCTGAAAATATTATCATAAATGACGGAGATACGCGCGAACATACATAAAAGCATAGAAAGATCAGAATTGA
>JAOCPS010230452.1:0-13711 GCA_025505425.1 Graphium colonna | reverse complement strand
AAACAACAACACAAAGTCGTTGTTCCCCCGCGGGGTTCGAACCCACGACCTCCGGTTTGTAAAGCAAGCGCCCATACAACTAGGCTACGGAGGCGGTCGTAATATGATGTATATATCTACAAATTGTTGTAAAATAATTAATTATCCATAATTATATTTGACATTCAATGATACTATAGACTAATAATACCAAAAACAAATACAGACTCGATTTGTGGCAGAATATCTATGCATGTGTGTATTAAATACACAGTAATGAATGGTAGTGTGTGTAACGTGTTATTTATTAACGTAAATTGATAAATATAAACGTATTTTTACGCATAATTAAAAAAAAAATATTAGCATTCGTCACTTCTTCTCTGTATAAACTAAACTATAAGCGTGCGAAATTTCATACTCCTCCGTCCGCCCAATTTTTGTAAAAAAAGGATCCAAAATTATCACTTCACGTATTAATGGTAGATATGTATATTTAGTTAATATTTATATTTGTTTAACTATTTGTCACATCGCAGCTGCCAAAGCCTTAACTAATTATGAATCATTCATTGTTTTTTTTTAGAAAATCATTGCTACCGAGAGTATTTTAACTACGTTTTTAACCGACTTCAAAAAAAGAGGAGTGTTCTGAATTAGGATGTTTATGTTTCTTTTATGTATGATCGCGCGTATCTCCGCCATTTATGTACTGATTTTAAAAATTCTTAGCGTGTACTTTCAAAATAGTCCTATAATTTTTTTTTAGAAAATTATAGTTTGTATTTTAAATCTACGAAAAAATTTACGAAAGAACTAAAACGCACATATCTTCACCAATTACGGATTAATTTTAAAAATTATTACTTATCCGATAGGGGATGGGTATACTTCCAAAATTGTCCCACAAAATTTTCACGAAATTTGGATCATCATGATGTTTTTTGTATCAAAATAACGGAGAAGATATGTTTCTAAAGCACACTTATAAGACGTTTGCAGTTGGTTCTTGTAATTTTCTGTGAAAAGAAAGTTGTAGAAGTATTTTTTTACCTTTATTTCTGCAGTACTATTATGTTAAAAGTCGGAGAATTTTGTTATGTTGATATAAAAGAAGATAGTAACTAAACAATCCATTGGGTAGTAAGCAAGGCACGTACTGTGGATACACAGAACAAGAGAAATAATGCAGGCTTCATGCCAATGTCTGAAAGAATAGACCGCTGGCTGGCTTACAAAACAGGCGAAATATAAAATTATAAACACTTTTATTTACACCTTCTGAGACCGTGGGACTTCGACAAACAAACCGGTCGACATCGGCTAACTAACCTAACCTTCCTACTAGTATTATAAATGTGTGGATGAAAATTTGTTACAATTTCACGTTAAAATAACTGAAGGCATTTTAGTGAAGGGATGAGAGACAAATTTTTTAAACTTACTTATTTACTCCGCTGGCGCAGCGACCCAAAGTGGGTCTTGTCTCCGACACAAGAACTCGACAACGTCGCCTATCCTGAGCCATCTCACGCCAACCCGCTGCTTGCAGCTCGCGCAGATCTAGCTCAACGGCTTCTCTCCAGCGGTATCTGGGCCAACCTTCGGGTCGGCGGCCAATCGGGATCCCAAGATACGCACGTATGACATTTCAATCTTCATTCATCCCAGGTGGCTCATCCAGCGGAGTCTCTGGGCTTTCACTTCACCCACAATATTCGTTATGTCATAGTTTTTTATAAGTCAATTTATGGCGATCATAAATCTGGTAATTTTATATTGTACGTTTTGTCTAAATAAATCAGAAGCGTCTAATAGTAAGATGTCATTAGAGATTAGGATGCCGGATGGCCATGTCTGCCCTTTTTGTTTTCCTATTCTTATGCCCTCCAAATCTCCAATCCCGACCTTATCCTTTTAAATAAACCTATTCTATCCAATGCTTGACAACGCACTCGCAACTCTCCGAATGTTGCGTTTGTCTATGGGCGACGGGATCTTTTACCATTAGGTGAACCGTCTGCTCGTTTGGTCTTCCTTTCCATTAAAAGATTAGACATATTTATGTACAATAATATTAAAAAAGTATCGCTACGTAGAGTCCTTGGTCACGTCACAAGTTAAACCCGTTACGTCATTCCATTGTAGTACGGCCATGTTTTATTCATCTGCCGTAATACGAAACAGCTGTGAACGGGAACGCGTTCATTATGTAACGAATTACGCGCTATCACATCGCTTTTGAACGATACAAATTGTACTTTAGCAGTCAGGGTGTTGTGTCTCTAAGTATTGGATCAGAATTGTAATCTATTATCAGAATATTTTCAGATATATGTAGGTGATTGGTGAATCACCTTCAAAATTCAAGGACTTTATATGTGGGGATCATATATAAAGTATAAATGTTACATTAAAAGTAAATATTAATTGATCACTGAGTTAACATAATCGAAAATTCAGTAATTATTTATGAAACCCATGTGCATCCTATCCACCTTGAAATTTTGATTTAAAGTATGCTTCTATTATTTACTACCTACCACCTATCAAATAATCATATTTAAATTACACAAATATGATCATTTGATAGGTGGTAAACATCTTTATACAGCTTTTGCTGCACTTATACGGCCGCGCTCGCCCGTGAAAGTACCACCGCTCTTTACAAAGTCGGCATAAAATAAATTATGCATGACTTGGGGTAGCCGGATGGCCATTTCTACCCTGTTCTTTTCCCAATACTTTGTCCTCCCAATCCTATCCAATTGCATATACTATCCAATTTTTCAGGTTGACAACGTACTCGCGACTCTTCAGATGTCGTGTATGTACGTCTGCTCGTTTCTTTTTTCGTATATAAAAAAAAACTTTTGTAAAATAGTTTCTTATCATAAACAAAAAGAAAATCTGATAGTCTTTAATTTGTAATTGTGTATGATTGAGTATTTCTATCGCCGTGACGATAGAAATGCCTACTATTTCTGTCTACCCAAAGTCTTCTACACTTTGCCAATTCTATCTTACGTATATCTATAGTACTTACTTGTACTTGTTACTCGATATATATGAAACTTACTACTGGAGTAATAGTAGCTGTAGATCTACCACAGCGAAGACATTAGTTTTCTTATAATCAGGTCGCCGCAATAAATACAACGCACGTACGTTGATATACGGTGAAGAATTGATTCGAGATGCCATCGAAGTATAATTTGATTGATTGCATGATTGCAAGCACATGAGCCGTAGGTTATGTTTGTGTTTATTTATTATACACATCGTATTTACAAGTACTACTAATATTCACTGCAGTAATCACCTTATGATAGGTGTCATTTTAAAACAAAATAACCGTACGGATTTTGATTACGGAGCATATACATCGGAATTTTAATATATATGTAAAACAAAAATGTTCAAATTACAGTGTAAACTCTATGTAACGATTATAAGAGGACTGTACATTTTATGGCGTTATAGAGAGATTTTTCAAAAAAGAAGAAAGGATGACAAACATGCAGACGGTTCACCTTATGGCAAGCGATCCTGTCGCCCATAGACACCTGCAACATCTGGAAAGTCGCGAGTGCGTTGTCAACCTGGGAAATTGGATAGAATACGTTTATTAGATAGGACGGGTCAGTTGTGAGAAAATAAAAGGGTAGACATGGCCATCCGGCATCCCCAAAAGTCATGCATACTTTATTTTATGCCGACTTTATAAGTATTAGTGTAGCAAGAGCTGTAAAAAGATGTTATGCCCTCCTATCATTGTACGAAAGGCAAGCTAAACCAATCAAAGCCGTGTGATGTCGACGCTTTAGCGAGTTTGTCGTTATATCGAGTGACGTTACATGGAATTCACAATGTATTTAACAATAATCGAACTGACACAAGTGCGTTCAATTGGGCACTGAAAATTTTTACAGTTTAGGTAATTTTTAAATACATTGTTACACTTTTAATTCCTAATAAACTTATTATACATACTATACCCCACCGTTATTACCCATAATCTTTCAGATTTATAAATTAATACGCAAATTCACAATGGTAATATTTTTAAGAGTTATATATTTTTCTAGCTGGTAGAGCATAACATCCTTTTACAGCTTTGGTGCATGATAACCATGTCTACCATTTTGTTTTGCTACTCCTGTCCCATCGAAATCCTGAATCCCGATCTCGTCTTATGCAATAAACCTATTTTCCAGGTTGCCAACGCACTCTCGACTCTCTGTATGTTGCTTATGTCCTTGGGCGACGGAACGGTTACCATCAGGTAAACCATCTGCTCGTTTGTCTTTCTTTCCATATAAACAAAATCATCTGCATTATAAATGTTCGTAATATTTAAGACCCTTCTTTACATCTTTGCTATAGTAAAATATCGTAAAAGTAATTTTCTTTTAAGTAATTGTACATATACGTCATATGTCACAAACGGCTCCACAATGTTGAATAATATATGACGTCTCGTCAGAATAGACGCAGAAAACACAATGGGCACGAGCATGACCTTTCTCAAAAAACTCGTCCAAGCCTCTGACGGCTACTTAACAAAAAGTGAAATCCCGAAACAGAAATGCGAGGAATGACATACAATGTTAGTAATGCTTCTTGCCTATTGTCTGTCTGTACTCGGCATTGTATTCTAAATAATTGACTTCAGATGGCGCTTTAATGAAATGTCCTTTTTAGCCTGTAGGCCGAATCCCTTGGGATTAATCATTTTAGAAGCCAGTATAATCACTGAAGTAAGGAACAATGGAAACTTGTCTCTAGGGTCGTCTTTTTACTAAAAGTTGAATGTATTTGGATTGAACACGTATCATTATTCACGTATTTAATACAAAATAAATTATATATTTTTAATAAATAGTCTACTTAATGAACTATTTATTTCTATTTTTTGTATGAAAAGGAAGACAAACGAGCAGACGGTTCACCTGATGGCAAGCGAGCCCGTAGACAAACGCAACATCCGGAGAGTTGCGAGTGCGTTGTCAACCTGGGAGTTTCGGATCGGATATAATAGGTTTATTGGATAGGTTGGGGTCGGGATTAAGGGTTTGGTGAGGGATCCTAAGGAATAGGAAAAGAAAAGAAAAGACATGGCCAACCGGCACCCCCAAAAGTCATGCACACTTTATTTTATGCCGATTTTATAAAGGGCGGTGGTTTTTCCCCGGGTGAGCGCGGCCGTAGAAGTGAAGCAATAGCTGTGAAAAGTTATTATGCTCTACCACCTCTAGAAGCCTACCTTGCGTGGGCTCGAATCAGTGGGAGGACAACGTCTTTATGTAGTTGTTTTTTGGATTAGAGCATTGCTAATTACCCGATTGCCTGAAAAGAAAGATGTTCTATGCGTCGGATGGACATGTAAAAAGTCAGTCCCGGATGTCAAGAACAACTTTGAGTCGTTAAAGGATGTCAGTGTCTTCATATATCCTGACTACAAATCCATCCTTCGAATACAGTTGACCCCTGAGCTGCGGAGGTAATATTCGGGTAACATTTGGTCCAATTAGAAGCCGCCTCCAATTTAGTAATTTAGGAATAAAGCTAGGAGGGAAAAAAAGAAATAGTAGAGATATATGATTTATCAAAAGAAGAACTTAAAATGTACACGTAACATTATCTTTTTGTAGTCGCTTCAAACTTGATGTTTTTTTGACACACAGCATAAAGTTCTTGTTTTCACATAATAAAAAAAGGGATTTATTTGAGCTCTCTCTGACAAAAATTACTCTGTGGTGCGGTGAAAGCTTTTAAATGCCAAATGTCAGTGTCCCGACGTTTCGTACTAAGTGAACAGTTGATTTATAACTTAGCGTACCGCTAATTATTTACGCGTAGTCTTCACAGATGTTAAAGGTCCGCCCATTTTGTCCCTAACAAGTCTTATCGATACTTTTATTAGGAAATCGTTAGCGGCACGGGATTCACACTACGGGCATTCAGAGCTAGTGCTCAGGGCAGCAAATTTTCAGTGGGCGGTAAAATGTGTTTTTGTGTGCCGGTTGGTCATTCCTACCCTTTCCTTTTGCAAACGCTTCCTCTTCTAAACTCTTAATGCTTTTCTGGGTCAGGTCAGGTCTTTGCCAACAAACTATACAGTTTCCCAGGCTCACTGAAGTCGGTAAATTAAATAATAATAAAATAGTCGCATATAATCCGTTTTTGAAATGTTTTTAAACTTAAGCCTTTATTGAACGATGGATTTTGGCATTTTCACTTATATATAGAAAGAATATTATCTTAACAACTTTTAAATATGTGCACGAATAAGAATAATTAATAAATTAATGGTAATGGGGCGGCATATTTCTAGTGCCCAGGGGCGGCACTTTTCTATAATGTTTTGGATAAGCATAAATAACATTACAAGCTTTATAAGTTACAATTTCGTTAATGTTAGTTCGTTATCATTTTTACAGTTGCCTTTTTTTTTAGAAAGGAAGTCGAACGAACAGTCGGTTCACCTGATGGTAAGCAATCCTATTGCCCATAGACATTCGCAACACCCGGAGAGTTGCAAATGCTTTGTCATCCTTGGAAATTAGATAGAATAGGTTTATTGGATAAGATGGTGTCGGGATTTAGAATTTGTAGGGTTCGTGGTGGGAGAAGAAAAGAGTAGGCATATCCATCCAACATCCCCATAAGTCATGTACACTTTATTTTATGCCAACTTTGATAAGGGCGTCTGTCACAAAAATTAGGATCAATTTTAATAATTTTAAAGATGTAATATCGAGATCGTCTGGTAATATGCTCGTATTTTAAATCGCGAATAAAAATTTAAAATGCCAAAGTACAAAGTGGAGCTTATCTTTAGAATGTATAATAATTAATATATTTTTTTTGTTGCCCATAGACAAACGCAACATTCGGAGAGTTGCGATTGCGTTGTCAACCTGGGAGATTGGATATAATAGGTTTATTGGACAGCATAGGGTCGGGATTAAGGATTTAGAGAGGATAGGAATAGAAAAAGAAAAGGGTAGACATTGCCATCCGACATCCATAAAAGACATGCACACTTTTATTTATGCCGACTTTATAAAGGTACACATATACATACTTACTTACACTCTTCGTTTTCGCAAGCGTAAATGTTTATAAAAACATGCCTTCAGATTTCGTCAGTAATATAGTTTTCCATATTAATTCATTACATTTGTTCTTACTAACTACGTATTTACTAGAAGAACCAAACGATCTTTTTAGTAAATACGACGCTAAATTTATTGGCAATAAGGTAGTATCTAGCGTCTAACCGCATTAATAACTTTCGGTATGGCAAGCTTGTGTTGTTTGTCACTTGTATTCGAATAATATAGTTGCCGTGTTATAAATTTGGTAGTACTAATTAATTACCCATAACTTAATTCAAAATACAACAGTATCTATCGAAGAACTAACAACAGATGACAAGAATGTTTCCGAAGAGACCACTCGTGTGAGCGTAAAGGAGCGTCCCACGGACAGGCCTTGTCAAAACAAGAGGTAAATGTTGGATGCAAATTGCGCAAGCCCACAATGGCTGCGGGAGCTTTGACCGGTCAACGGTGAACTCAAAAACGACAGTAATTAAGATTTCGAAATGCATTTTTGCTATATAGGGCTAAATGTTTTGTCATTTCTTCTACCTTACTCATAATCTTAATATATAAAAATTACGTGTCACATTGTTTGCCCGCGATGAACCTCTGAACTACTGAATCGATTTTATTAAAAGGACAATGCCCACTTTTATATGGCAAACCGTACCAAGTTGTATCAAGTTCAAACATGTTTTTTGGAGACTAGACTTCTTATATTAACTACTACAGATGTTATTTTCGTAAAACAACCCCGGGTTTCGGAGATACTTGAAAAATTGATTCGTATAAAATAGCTTCTATTGCATTGTACATCACTATGACTGATTGCGCAAACATGTAGGTAAAGCAAAATTCATATTTTTATACTTTTAATTAAATTCCACACTTAAGGCGGGGTTTTCCTAGAAATGTGATTTTGTAAACAGTTTTATTTTGCAATACTCCATTATGAAAATGTAAAAAAAATAACCACTTATATTCGAGATCTTTTCTTAGCTCTGTCGGATGTCCGTTAGACAATTGGATAAACTTTATCCGATAGAAAAAATGCCAAACATACCTCTATTCGTCATCTTAAAACCAATATTATTTGATATTGTACGAAATTTAACGAATAGATAATCAGACTAAAATAAGCGTCTGTGTTGATGCGAGCGATGTCGGTCATAATAATGTTAATATTATACAACACGATTGTTTTTTTTCTCAAAATCAACGATTTTACTCGACGATCGGAACGGAGCGGGAGCGAATGGTGCCCATTCGCTCCTGCTCCGTTCCGACAGCAACGCGGTGTCGTGATCGCTGTCCTTGTCATTCTTCAGTGCGTTTGAGGACGGTTCTTTCTTTCGTACACTGATTGGCAGCATTAGCATTGTGCACTTGGAGAACCTCGCCGTGGTACCGTCAGCTTACATGTTATACCATAAGATATATTATATACATTTTTTATGAAAAAGAAGACAAACGAACAGACGATTCATCTGATGTCAAGCGATCTCGTCGCCCATAGGCACACACAATATCCGAAGAGTTGTGAGGGAGGGGTGTCAACCTGTCAAATCGGATAAAGTGGTTTGTTCCATAGGAGTGGAGCAATATTAAGTATTTGGAGGAGAAAGTAGTGGGAAAAAAGGGTATTAACGACCATACGGCCATTCCAAAAGTCATGCATACTTTATTTTATACCGACTTGTAAAGGGCGGTAGCACTTCTCCGGGCGAGCGTGGCCGTAGAAGTGCAGCAAAAGGTTTGAAAAGATGTTATGCTCTACCAATTTACATATAATACAAACATGATTACCACTGGGAAAAAAATAATGGATTAGGAAGCATATTATTTATTTTAGCCTGGTTTTGTGCAAAACCTGCTCAGTCGAGAAACCAAAAGGTACGAAATGGTTTTAAAATTTAAAATTGTCACATTTAACATGACCAAGTTGTAACACGAAACTACTTTTACCGGTTCAAAATCGATAAACGCAATCTTTGTTGGTTTGTTTACAAACACATCGGAAACGGCCGAGGTGTGTAGAAGTTGTGCCTGCTGTATTAATTTACAGGCGTGACTATTTCGAACAATAGCATAAGAAGAATGGACGTTACGGATGATCGAAGCGACCTTTGCATCATGACCTGAATATTCGCCCGCCGGAACCGCACCACAGACTAAACAATAACATAGACTATTTTTTTACCATTAAATATACATAGGTTAAAACAACAGTAATATGAAAAAACAGAGCTTTGACAAGAGAAAAGTTTTCGCGCCAATCGCGGAAAGGATGACATTTGTTCTTCGTTATAATGACAAAGGCAAAGTACTTTAACCCATGCAGCCAAATCATGTTTTTGGAAAAGTTGATAATGTTTTTTTTTCAAGAGCTCAATTTCCAAACGGCCTGAATTAATTGGCTGTTGCGCAATGGGTTGCCGATAAAGTGCGTTGCCCCGCGCTACCTGCACGTCGCGGGCTCTTATCGCCGCCGGTACGCGCGCTATCTACGCGCCCAATTGCGAAACCTTAGACGGCGACATTGTGTAACGCTGAAACGACGTGACTATTTACCCGAGGAAGAATGTCGCGGCGACGAGTTTCTTCCGTCAGGTTGACGTTTGGAATTTATTTGAAATTGGAACATGTGCTCATTTTATTTTTAATTTTTCGCTAGTCATTCTTTTAAAATCTTACTTAGAAATCACGACATCTTTTATTATCTATTCAATTATGAAACTATTCAATTATGATAATTGACAATAAAAAAAATATATAATCTTTTGTGGTAATTAATCAGAGCAGAATTGAATAAAGGGACGGAAAAATTATTACAGAGAGAAAAATATATTCACATAATAACTTTTGGTTTTTATATTACGTTAAGTCTCGGATTTCATTACGAGTCTGAAATATTCGAATTATTTTACAAGCACACGCTTCCGAGAACTTGAGTTCTCTCCGGCAGAAGTTGGCCAGTGTGTACTGCATTATATTGAGTCTATACTTGATTAAGTTTGTCAAGTATGTTTGAAGATAACTGTCAAACTATGTTTAATTATATCACTATAACTTAATAACGAAAGTTACTTTCATTAACATAACTTAATCATAGAAATATTGAGATATGAAAAGAATGAATCTGGAAATTATTGACTGTTGGTTACCGCTTGCTTAGTAACTTAACTAATAATTAATCGTTTTATCAGTGCTACTGATACTATAAAGCTAAATAGTTTGGTTTGTTTGTCTGGTTAAACACACTAATCCCAGGAACTGGTCTTATTTGAAAAATTCTTTTAGTTCTAGATAGTCATTTTATCGAGAACAGCTTTAGGCTATATAACATCACGGCTTAACTGATAGGAGCGGAGTGTAGCAATACCAATAGGAAGCAGCCTAAGCCCGAACCTCATATCAACCCAACAGCTTATCGGAACAGAAAACTGCGGCACATCACCCTTTTCGGTCAACCAATCCACTAGGAAAGGACGGTCAAATATCTCGGTGTAACATTCAAAGCTAATTTGTCGTTCGCTATCCACGTAAACAACGTTAGGAAAGAGCGGCCTACGTATCGGGCCGCCTGCATTTCTTAGCAAACTCCCAGAGCAAAATGTTCCTCAGACATAAGCCCCTTCTGTATAAAATGTGCGTAAGTTCCATAATGGCGTACGGCGTGTGTGAATCCTTTGATGGTGAAATCCATGGGTGGGCCATGTCCTAGCTCTCTTACTAAACTGCAAATAGTATAAAATAAAATCATACGCATGGCGACCGGAGCCCAGTGGTATCAGCACAATATCGACCTGTACAGCGATTTCAGACGACCGACATTGCGTGAATTTTTTAAAAAAGCATCGGAAAATTTCTTTTCTAGGGCCAAAACCATCCCAACCCTCCGATAGTAAAAGCTGCTAACTATCAGCCCGATCGAACCGCGGTAGTTAAATTTCGTAGACCGCGTCATGTCCTACGTGACCCAGATTAAGAAGGGGACTTAGGTGACCAGGATCCACCGTCGGGGGTCCAGTCAAACAACACTACACATATATGTAGCAGTATCCCATAAGTCATTGTAGATCGACCTCGCCTCAGAGGCCGGCAAAACAACACCGCGTTCAGACGCTTCACCCGCGTTCCGGGGCGGTCCTCACTGCCCACACATGTGACCCATAACAGTCAACGACAATCGCGATCTTGGCCGGCAGCCGAATTGCGATCGTCCCTAGTGACATAACCCATTTTTGTTAATTCACACATGTCCTCATACGCGACTCTATTAGCGTAGAGTCTTCAACTCGTGGAAAAATAGAATTTCCACGGGTTCGATTGCCCGATGAAAGTCTACGTAAGGTACTTAGAGTTTAACTTCGTTAATCAAAAGTCAAAAAAGTGATAGGAGTGGAGTATCAATGGAAAATGTTGTTAAAACGGAAAAAAATACGCGAATGAAACTGCTGGCAACAGCCTAGTAGTATATATTAAGATTGCAATCGCATTTTCAAACTACAGTCGATGAATCGGACTTAGTAGATTTTTATACATAAAGTCGGCATAAAATAAAGTATTCATGATTTGGGTTGTCGGATGACCATTTTGCACCCTCCTTTCCCACTCCTTTCCCATCATAATTCTTAATAAATTCCCGACCCGTCCTATATACTAAACCTGTTTTATCCAATTTACCAGGTTGACAGCGCACATGAAACTCTTCGGATGCTGTGTTTCCCCACGAGCAACAAGATCTGTTCGTTTGTCATGCTTTCCATAAAAAAAGTATATCAAATAAACGTAAATATACAAATGGTATATTTATATTTTTTTGAAGTGTTACATTATTCGGTAAACATGCAAAAATTGTAGTCGACTTTTAGGATTTAATCCTTTTGTCCCCATTTATTAATAATGCTGCAACTATTGTTCCTGTGTCGGAATGAAAACACCACGCTTCTGCAAAATAAGGAAACTATTTTCATGAAAACGTTCACTTCAGTTGCGTATAAAACGTCGAAAATTGTGAAACATTTTTGTTTTGTTTTTGCGAACATTAATACAACTGTTTTATTCCTATAACAACTGTTTGAAATTTTTGAGTTCAACTTTTTCTATTCCTGAAAAAGGTTTTCTCAGCGAATAATTCTAACTTCTTAGTTAGATAGACTGGAAAATTATGAACTTTAAACTTTCTAAGATCAAAACTTTTAATTAATAAAATATTCACGCTAAATCAATTTATATGCATTTAATAGAAACATTACGAAAAACCAAGTTCTATCAAAAATTTAGTGTTAGGAGCGCTAACTACACATTTGGTAGTGTAGGTTTATTTTTTTATGGAAAGGAAGACAAACGAGCCGACGGTTCACCTGATAGTCAGTGATCCCGTCGCCCATAGACACATGTAACATCCGGAGAGTTGCGAGTGCCTTGTTACCCTGGTAAATTGGATACAATGGGTTTATTGGAAAGGATGGGTCCGAATTAAGGATTTGGAGGGTATAGGAGTGGGAAAAGAAAAGGATAGACATGGCCATCCGGCATCCCCAAAAGACATGCATACCTACTTTATTTTATGCCAACTTTACAAAGGGTGATAGTACTTCCCCGGACGAGCGTGGCCGTAAAAGTGCAGCAAAAGCTGTGCATTTTTTTTTAATCTCGCCCCCGTTCTTCTTTACAAAAGGCAATCATTCTTATGACATTGTCTTTTGTATAATAAGTTAACTGCATAACATGAAATGCAGATAAAATCAGCATAATAAATAATAAAATATAGTTTAAAAAGCTAAAAAAACGTGCTTTAATGAGAAACCGAACTAAAAAGTGAAAAATTATGAGTCCTGGCGATCCTAGTCAGGATAATGGGATATACTTTACAAATCATTGTAATGTCATCGGCCCCTGAAAAGTCTGCAAAGTTTGAATAAAATCTGTCCTCGCAAAGTGGGTCAAAATAGTGTTCAGAGGGACTCCTCTGAACACTATGTTTGTTTGCTTGTTTGAAACCGACTGGTTTCAAACAAGCAAACAAACATACAGGCGAAGATAATAAAAGCGTGTTCATAAAATACATACATACACAATTTAGTACGTAATAAAACAAAGTAGACGAAGACGTATTGTTTGTTTTATCAATCTTATGGTTATAGACCTACATTGATGTCTTTGCGAGATAAAATGTTAATTATACTGTTTAACTATTAGATATTTCAATTAAAACACTAGCTTACCCGACAAACATTTTGCTTTATAAGTTATTGATAATTGTAATTTTAAAAGTGATCAAGTAAGAAATAAGTTATCGATCAGGGATTAAAAATGATTAAAATACTAATATGGCTAATCAAAAATAGGAGTTGAGAATTTGGGGTTGTAGGTATTTTTAATGCCACATCATAAAAATAATAATGAAAAATTATAAGAAATTTTCGGACTGGACCACCGATATCGCTTAGCAATATTAAAAATTAAAATCACTTTTCAGACGTGACGTACATATATATACATAAAAAATTTCATAAAAATCGGTCAAGCCGTTTTGGATGAATATATCAAATGTGTATGTCACAAGAATTTTATATATAAGGTGATTGGTAAATCACCTACGATATTAAAGGAGAGAA
>JAOCPS010230232.1:1711-13715 GCA_025505425.1 Graphium colonna | reverse complement strand
AAAATAATAAAGTTAGAAAAAATCTCACAGAGAAAATTTCACACTAGACGAAGTATTTTGCATTGGGGCTCGTATACTCTCCGAAAATAATAACCTGTTTTAATGAAAATAGAAGTTTTTTCTCGATTAATTAATTCAATATCCAGTCCGTTGGTAAAAAGATTTTGCAATCTATCCTGCACCACCTCGGAATGTACCACCGAGATTTCATCGACCAATAAGCGAAATATGAATCTACGATGGTGAATTAACGTTTTCAATGAACTTTTTTAATTTAAACAACGTACCGCTACAACAAATGACTGAGGAGGACCGAGTTCTTCATTATCAACAACACAACTCATTTAAATTGCGCTCAGCCGCGATTACAGATACAGGGCGTCCGCCGGCGGATGCGAAGCCCCCGATATCAAAGCTATTTTGCACACGATTTCGCTGTGTCAGGACTTTTTTAAACCCCACTGTGTTGTTTTTTATTTAAAGACTCATTTTGTCTTATTGATCAAATAGAAATTCATTTTCACTCATAATCCATTGTGTAATTCGACTTTTTCTTAAACCGCAATAACAACCCTTAGAAGTCTTTCAGGTGAGTCCCCTTATCGATTGAGATGAAGCCGAGGTTAGAACGTTTTTGACATGAATAATTTAAAAATAAAGTTGGACAAAACAAAATTCATTCCATTTAATAAAAATAATTAATTGACATATACCATAAAACTAGACATTAAAACATTAAACAAGTATCAGAGAATAAATTTCTGGGCATTATCTTGGACCAAGATCTAAACTGGAAATTACAGGTGGCAAATTCAGTGTGTAAAAAAATAAACAGATTTGCGTATGCTCTAAAGCAAATTAGAAATATTACCAAAATAAAAACGGCTTTGATGTGTTACGACGCCTATGTAGTGCCCCTACTACGTTATGGACTTATAATGTGGGGCAACAGTACAGACAGTTACAGAGCTTTCGTTGCTCAAAAAAAATGTATTCGCGCTATCCATGGGTTACCTGTTGAGTCTTGTAGACCGTTGTACAAAATATGTGGTATTCTACCTCTGCCGTCACTCTATAATTATGAAATAGATATGTTTGTGCACAATCATAAAAATTTATTCCAAACTGCTAAATAAGTGTATCCACGAAATAAAAGAAGTCCGAATTAACTTGTTCTTGATAACATCCAAAAATTGAAAAAATATAATAAGAGTTGTGTGACAATGTGCGTTAATCCCGGACTAAAATTAAAGCGGCTAGATGTGAACAATTTAAAAAGGAATTGTATTTAAAAGAATTTATTCATCAATTTTTATTGCACGATATGACAAATGGATTGAAATGTATGCTTTGGCTTTTTTTTATATGATATTTATATATATTTTTGTTCATTTGATATTTATAAAATTGGACTAACTTACACTGTCAATTTATATTGTTCATCACCATATTTTAATTATTTTATGTGTACTTAACGCTGGTTACGACTATCAGCTGGTGATAGATTTTATTAGGTTAATGTAAAATATTTATATTTCCATCTAAGGTGCCCTTGATCTTCCCCTCACCCCCCTCCTTCTTTTAGTCGTATTGTCTACTTTATAGCTACGTTGCAGTGGGCTCAACACCATCTCCTAGAACTGCAGCAGGATCTCCAACTGCAGCAGACAAGTCTGCAGAGGACATTACAGGTAAGTCGCGGTACCCATGAAATGATGAAACGTCTGGTTAATATCAAATAGGTGCTCGGGTATGCCCCAAATGCAATAGCATTTGGAAACAGCTTGCGATACCAACCGCATACAGTGGTGAAATTCTGAATTTAACGCAGGTATTTAGTGGAACACTCCAAATCTGACCCAACCTTTGTGTGGTATTGTTACTCTTCTGAGGAAGAGCCCACATAGCTAGGGATCAGAAATTTCCCCCGCAACACGGCTTCGGAAGAGATAGTTGCTGCTTTTCAAGAGATAGGATTCCCAGCAACCTACGAAAAGGTTACTACCAAAGGGAGGAAGACTAGGAACCCTAATACATCTAGAATTAAATCACCTAACCAAAGCGGAGTTCAAGCGGCTCTTCAAGCTACGGAGATTTAAAACCTGCCAGGCATCTATTGAAGCCTGGCACGGTTGAGGAGGCCCCGCACAATGCCATTTGGCCCAGGGATTCGGGCACACCTCGACAAACTGTTATCGTCCCCTTAGGTGCGTCTGATGTGCAGGAGAGCACATCTTAAACCGAATATTGAGGAAAGCATCACGCACCTAAACTGGCTAATTACCAGGATACTCGAAGATCTGTTGGTAGCAGTTATTTCTCGCACAGACCCCTTGATAGCAGTTACTACTGCCATTACATCCTTGTCCATCGCTTATAGAGATATTGTGATTAGGTAGAACAACCACATCCTAGTGACGCAAAACGTAACTTACATTTCCCCAATAGTAGCCGCGGCTAGAGGATGACTAACCCTTATATTTTATAGGTGTCAAAGCTTAAATTTTGTCATCCATCCTTGTTTTTTCATTCAAGACAACTTCTCTGCCCTCTTTCAAAATGCTAAACTGAATGACAACATGTAGATGAACAGAGTTTTGGATTTGTTCATATAGTATCACCTCTAGAAACTAACTTAAGTGGATTCCAGTCTATTTATGAGCTCTTTGCTCATAAATAAACTGGAATCAACTTGCTTACTGTCCATTTTTTTGTTTGTACCTACTTTGGTTGGATGCACTGTCAAATCCCCACTTCGAAATTAGATTTCATTGTTTGTCTTCTACATGGTCATTATTAGTAAGACTCAATGATCCTGTTAACTGTAATATCTAGCAATGCTTGAGGAGCAACCTTTGTTCAAGAGTCCGTTACTCTTAGAAATAACTTCGGAGGGTAGCACTGGAGTTTAGCCTTTTGCAGTTTGAAATATGATGGATAAATACTTTTTAAACCTTCCCGAATTTCTTCCCTTCCCTTTGTTGTTTTCCTCAAAGTTATGTATTGCCACTTTCAAAGTTTAAAGGAAACCAGCATAGCTAGGGCTTTCTCGGGTGAAAATACTGCAGACATTGGTGTCTTAATGATTTTCATTATTTTCAAGGCTGCTTCTGCACTTTCTAGAACATACAGAAAGAATGTTTTCACGTTCATCTTTTTCCAACAGTGCTGCTGCTAAATATGCTAATTCCGTAGATTATTTGTAACTATTTTCATCAGACCTTCTCTTTTTCTGCCTATTGCTTAAATCTTCGAATGGCTTCTGCTGTGTTTTTGTCATTGTTGATACCGATGAAGTTATTTTCGATGTAGAAGGAATCGTGGTTGACGTTCAGTGGTAAGTTGTTGTGTGAGCGAATAGATTTGCAAACAGCTTGGCCAGTCGATGTCACCTTCAAGCTACTCTATATAATCATGTCTGAATTTTCAGATTTTTGGTTGGATCCCTTATCCACATATTTTGAAAAGCACGTGTAAATCTCCGACAAAATTATTTAATTGTAACATGGTTTTTATGGGAAACACTAAATCCTAGTCGACTGACTAGAGTTCCAAACAGTATTTCGTGCTCCAAACAAGTAGTATTCCGATTGCTCAGAATAACGCACAAGTCCAGATTGATGCACAAACTTTCGATTTTAGAAGTTATCAGTAGAAATATTCAAAATAAACTGAAGTTATGAGTACTGAACTAAAGAGGAACCCCAGACTTATACTTTTTTTTTACTACTTTTTTACTTAGTGTCATCTATCTCTCACCCCTACGGTTCCACTGAAAACCAGCATTCACGAAGATCTGTCAACTTTGTGATTTAAAGCTGAGTGGAAACCTTTTTGGTGCATTTATTTGTAATTTTGTGTTGTTTGTTTGTATTTTATGTGTACCAAATAAATATTTTTCTTTCTTTTCTTTCTTTCTTTCTTTCTAGACTATTTATAGTAATCGAAACACCGTCCTCCCCTAACTACCCTCATTAAGCTTACACTGTTCAAATTGCTCAATGTTATGGTTAAGTTATCAATTAATGAGCTTCTAGTCATTAACTGATCAGCAACAAGGCATTAACTGAAGAGAAAGTGACTAACCAATCAGCTAATGTTTTCATCATAAGATAAGCTACATGGATAATTAGCCATTAGTAGTTGAAATGAAATAAAGTGCTATATTTATTTATGTAATGTTTATTTATATTATATGTATTTGTGTGTGTGTGTGTGTGAGTGCGCGTGCGTGCGTGCGTGTGTGCGTGCGTGCGTGCGTGTTTGTGCGTGTGCGTGTGTTTGTGCGCATATACATAAATACAGATAAGAGCTTCAGTTTCTGCAAAATTTTATGAGTGTAAATAATTAGTTAAGGCATTTTTACAATCATATTTAGTCGAATTAATCATTATAATGTTTTACTGCATTTCTTATACAGATCGGCACTAATAAAATTAAGGAAGCGTTCAGCAAAGAAGGTTCTATAACGACAGAGCTGCTGCACGTTATCTTTTCTTCTTTTTTGCGCTCTCATCACATTGGTTGGAGTAAGCATGTGTTTTTTAATACAACTGAAAAGATGAATAATTGTTTTACAGAGAGTATTTCACAATCACTGTATAGAAGATGGGTAGGGTATAAAAATGGTTTAAATATACTTATTTTAAGAATTTTTCTTTTTGCAACTTCCAAGCTAAACAAGCTTGATTTAGGAAAGTCTCCCCAAACAGAGATGCAATGAAAGAGTAAGGATTGACAAAGTGCAAGATTTCTTAAATATAGCTATTAGTTTACGCAATCTACTACTCAAAAGATTAACACGAGACTTAAAGTTCAGATTTTTATCGATCATAACTCCCAGGTATTTTATTTCTTTCGATTTTTTGAGTTTTTACAACAACATAGATGATTTGTTCTTGACATACATGTATGATATTTAATTTCGAAAAATTGAAATGAAATTTATATATTATTTTTATTTTTTATATATTATTTTATAAATGTATCATGTGTTTTTTAGGCTTGTAGTACAATAGAACGGTATGTGATTATATATTAAACCTTCTAATTCAGCCAATAACTGGATGGAAAAAAATTAAAACTTTATGATTTAAAAAAAATCGCAAGAGGTGTCGTTATGCTAAGTATGTCAAAAAATCAGGAATAATGAGTATTAAATCCGTGTGGAAGGATATAACGGCCAACCTTATGATACCGGAGATATTCGCACTTTGCATGTCAGCTCCATACAAAATATTTTTTGAAAATTATTCCTCATTCGAATTTGATTTAATCATCTCAGATGAAATTTTTTATGATATTAGCAATCAAGGAAACCCATTCACAACCATTTTTTTTTAAATTAAGTTTCTATGTCCATGCAACGTGATTATTAGCCCACTGTGCGTCGCAAGGTTTCCATACTAAAGAAAAAAATTATACCTCAATAGTTTCATTGCAAATTACAAAATTTTGAAGTTAGGGGGCTAGGATAGTGTTTTAGCAGGCTATTTTAATACAGTGAGTACGATTTTACCCATTATGTTTTTTTTCACACAAGGCTACATAGTTTTAGATCTAGGATCAGATAGGCTGCCTGATAATGCTTCAGTGCATCACTATGTATATGAAGGAATACTGTGGATGGGATTGATTGAATACAAATTAAACGATTCTGTTATACGGAAAGCCAACGGACGGTTGTGGCATGTTGAATATTTTGAATGCAAGCTGCGCATTCGGTCGGGAACGCGTTCGGTTAATTGGGGCTGAAATCCATACTTGCGAGCCTGGTCCAACATTGGCTGTCTGGGCGTTCTCAGAAGATTCCGGTTCCATTTTTAAGACGTCACGCCGTTCAGACTTTCGGACGTATCATAAAAGTGGATTTCGATTCCTAAAAAACTTTTTAAAGAAATAGTAACATTATATATAATACTTATTTTAAAAAATAACTTAATTTGGATCAGTATATTTAAAATTATTATTCAAATGTTTACTAAGTATAACTAAAAAGAAGGTAAGCTGTAAAAAGGAACGTTCTGTTATTTTCATGTTACAACAAGTTGCGGTAAATTTTAAAGGTATGTGTTTGTTAATATTGTTAAAATTTATTTTACAGTGTTTTTGTGATGTGCCAGTGTTTTGTGTGATATGGATATTGCAGTATGTTTTGCTTATAGGTTTGTAAATAAACAAAACGTAAGATCATTTGGAAATATTTTTAATTTAAAATACTTAAATAATGAAGAAGGATGCATTTTTAATAAACTATTATTTGAAGATGAGAATATGGCGAGCGAATCCTCTGAAATTCTACTTAAGGTCATTGATGAATTACGACAAAATTTAAAAAAATTAAGTCAAGAAGAATTTAAACAATATTTTCCTCTACAAAATTATTTAAAAAAAATGAACATTATTGATAAAGAGGATGTATTTACAAGATGTATGAAGGCTCTTAAAGATATCATTCCGAAAGCGCTTTTTGGTGGAATTCATAATTATAAAATATTTAGTCAACTTACAAAATGTATTATTTACAGCATGAACCGACAGCATATAATATATACAAAGAAGTTGAGAAAATGGGACTTTTCTGTACCACTATGGCAATCTTTACAACCCAATTTATTACATAAAATGTTATATAAGATTGTATCATGGATAATGGAAAATATATTATCAGCAATTATATCTTTAAACTTTCATGTTACCACATGCAAATTTGATTCTGATGATAATAAACTTTATTTCTTTAAAAAAGAGCACTGGCAAAGTTTTTATGACAAAATAATCTCTGATTTGATGTTTACAAAAATCATTGCTAAATATCAACACAAAAGTATCACAGTGACAGGCAAAAAGAATTGTGATCTGCAGGAAAGATTAAAATTTAAGATTCTGAAAAAAGATATTCCAAAGTTGCATTTAATTTTGAAGTCAAAACAATCTTATAGACCTATTGTAAGCTACAAGACATGCAATGTTACCAAAGCAGAGATATGTAAATTAAAAGAAAAATTTACATTTTTAAAACTGTTATCATCAAATCAACAAAAAAGAATTGAAAAGCAATATGAGATGTTATATTTAAATTGGATTCATGAAAATCAACCACAGCTATATTTTATAAAAACAGATTTGAGTAATGCATTTGGCTCAATAAATAGAGAGCAATTACTTAAGATTCTATATAAGCAACATGTGAAGTTACAGGAAATTGAAAAATGTTTGTATCTTAAGAACAAATATGCTAAGATTTTTAAAGAAATTTTGTCAGAGTTGCAAAAACCAATTTTAATTCGCACTGGCTCCTCAATTTTTGAGTGGAAGGAAGGTTTAGTACAAGGCTACAAATATTCACCAGCTCTTTCTGAAATCTATTATTCTTTTATGGATGAAGTTTATTTTAAAGATCATATAAAAAATGTTCCAAATGGATTAAAGCTATTTATAAGGGTTGTTGATGATTATTTGTATATAACGGACTCATTGGAAGATGCCCATATATTTCTGGATGCACTTTCTAATTATAAAAATGTTAACTACGACAAGACATTTATTAATTTTAATCATCCATGTATAAAATACAGCAATCAAATAACATTTTTAGGCTATTGTTATGACACAAATATTTTAGATGTAAGCAAGGCGAGTAATATTTACTCGGGACAGATGTGTTATAAAATTAATTTTACAAATTCTATAATAAATGTTAAAAAATTTATAGAGAACCGTATTGGACTATCAGGCATTCAAATAAATAGCCACATATTTAATCTACATTATAATAATGAGATGTCTATATGGCAACATATTTTTTTAACTATGTGTTTAGCAGCTAACAAATTTTGTACAATATTATCTATGCTATGTGATGAAGCAGATATTAATAAATATTTTCTAATATATAAGAGAATAGTCACAGTTAAAATTTGCAATTGTATTATAGAAACAATCATAAGAAATAAGCCTGATCATGTTTTCTTTGTTTATTGCATTAATCATTTTCGTTTTGCATCTTATAAAGCATTATATTTGTGTGCAAAATCAACACCAAAATGTAGCACACTCATACCAATCCTTAAATCAGAATTGGCTAAATCAAATTGTATGACAGGAAAATGGAGGGAACATGCAGGATCTCTATATAGAAATGGTACTATTTGCCAACAAGCCATGAAAGAGGTATGTAGAAGAGCAGATCTAAAAATGATGATGAAAAACTTTGATACTTTGCCTGAAGGGTTTGAGTGTTATATAAATATAGGTTATATTAAGAAAATAAAAAACTGAATATTTTAAAATTATTCTTTTATTTTTGTACAATAAAGATTATAAAAAAATCAAAATGAGATTCATTAGGACGGAATTCATAGAAAATATCTTTTACACATAAAAAATAATTATCAACAAAGTTTAAGAATGTACAATAATATCACCAACTTGGATGGAATCAAACATATGTTGTGCATATTCACTTAAAGCTTAAAGATTAAACACTTTCATTTAAGAGTTCATACAATAATTTACCATAAACATGTGTAGTGAAAACATCAAATAGATTTTATATCATTGAGATAAGAACTTAGTATTGGGCGCAATACAAGTTTACAGTCAAACATTTTCATTTAAATTTCCTTTAAAATTATTAAAAGGTATTGCAATAACATTGTTACAAACACTGAAAGGATAATAAAAAAAACATGTTCCATCATACATAGAATTCAGAACCAGGGCAACATATGCATAATTAACATAGTTGCTTGACAATTCTTTTAAAAAACTTTTTATACCAAAAACATTGCAATAAACTGTGATATTACTAACATGTCCCATCACAAAGGCTCTGTACTTACCAGACAAGGATCCAGTCAGGATTCAATGCAACATAATATGAGATTACAATTGGAAATAGGCATTCTATTTGAAAAAGTTAAGTACCTTTTTTGCTATATTATGTATATCGGTAATAAAATTACCAAAAAACATTATTAGTGATGACATGTTTCATCACATAGGCTTTATATCATCAAGACAAGAACTCAGTATCAGGAGCAACATAATATTAAAATTTAATTGAAGTGGCCTTACATATTGTTAATAAGGTATTTTATTGCCAGAAGGACTGTGATGGCAATAACATGTCCTATTACGTAGGTTCTATGTGATCAATATAAGAAATGTGGATTCAGTGTAACATAATATTATTTTACAATTAAAAATAGTTGCCATATTTATTGTTTAAAAAGTCATTTAATTGCAATTATGTTGCTGGAAACACTGTAATAGTGATGAGAAGTCACATCAAATAGGTTCTGTACAACGGAAATAAGAAGTCTGGATCAGTAGCAACATAATATGAACTTACAATTAAAATTATCATTTTAGTTGCCTTACAAATTGCTTAAAATGTTATTTTATTGAAATAAAATTTCCAGAAACACTAATGGCAATAACATGTCCCATTATGTAGGTTCTATATCATCAATATAAGAATTTGGGATCCAATGTAACATAATATAAGCTTTCAATTAAATAGTCGCCATAAGTCGTTTAAAAAGTTATTTTATTGCAATAATGTTGCTGGAAACATTGTAACTGTGATCAGATGCCCCACCATATAGATTCTGTACAATAGAAATAAGAATTCTGGATCAGTAGCAACATAATATGAGTTTACAATTAGAAATAGTTGCCATATTTATTGTTGTAATGTAAAGAGGTATTTTATTGCAACAGCATTGCCATAAACACTGTTATAATAACTTGTAACATCACATAAATTATATGCGTTTGAGATAAGAATTTAGAACAAGGGCAACATATGCTTATATTTAAAAACTTATTTTACCTAGCTGCCTCATAAATTGTTTTAAAATTTTATTGCAATAAAATTGCCAGAAAAACTGTTATGGCAATGACATGTCCCATCACATAGGTTCTGTATGATCGAGATAAGAATTCTGGATCAGGGGCAACATAATACGAAGCTTGTGGTGCATCACATGAGACAATTCTTGCCGCTCTTAACAAAGCTGGTCCGGCAATGATTTCCGCTGACCTTTTGGAATGAGGCAACGGTTTCAAACGAACGGCCGCATCGCTAAAGATCAGATCTGCGTATGGTGGTTGCGAGAAGAACATGCTGAAACTAGAAAATAAATAATATTATTTAGCTAATAAACATGATAGTTTAATGATTATACAAATTGATCCTTACATTTGTTTTATTTTATTATTAGATTATATTATATATTAGACAGATTTTTAAATAGGCTGAGTTTTGTTAAGTAAATACGCAAGCAAAAAGCTTAATGCTATCTATAAAATACTAAAATTTTTACTGACATTAGTTTTCGAATCTAATCGGAGACAACAGCCAGAAAAAAGTTTATGGTAATCGAGTACTGAGTCGATAGTGACCATCTTTACAAATTAATTGTACATGTTATTACTTGATATTAATTTTAATAATATAAATAGGAATTTCCAATGTTTTATTATCATATTTAAAATAAAATTGATCACCTGAAAAACATTAAATCAACGAATTTGTCATATTTACCTAAATTCATCAGATGTAGCGGCACCATATAGCTGCTGTGCGTAGACCATGAGATTAGAAAATGTATCCAACTCAGTGTGATTGGCCCTTCCCATAAGAACTGATCCGGGCACTTTTCCAAGATTGCAGTGCTCGTATTCATGCATTTTTGCGCGGGTACCTAAAAATAAAACAATTTTTGTTAAATATAACTTTGAATTCTGCTTATCAGAGAGAAAACTATTTTCATTTTTACTATAATGAATAAACAATTCAATAAATGCTGACAGTTATTTGGGACATATACATGACTGGGAAATTAGAGACTATATTTTCTGACATTTAAAGTATTAAAGGAGTTTTGTTACGATATACTTCATTGATATTTTGACTGCCGTCGTCACCTTTACTCGACAAAGGATAACCGCGATATGCCAACGTCATCTATACACGACTAAATATCAATATGGTTTCTGCAGTTTTTAAAAATTTTATTTCCGATTAATGTGAGATTATATGAAAACAGGTATATAATCAAACCTAGAGCACTATAAAATATTGAAATAAAATAGGTAAGGTATTAAATCTCTCAAAAAGACTATGCCCCGTACATCATGGTTATGTATAGATGACTGCTAGTAATATACCACATTACTAACGGTCAACTATACATTTACTTAATAGTAATTAAGTAAATATAATTTCCTAATAAACGATATAAAAACGTAGTGAGCTTTTAATTAATAATTAGATTTTAAATAAATCAAGAGCTAACATCATCATCAAAAAACTTACATCATCTTATACTTTGAGATTGGCATTTACATTTTTTAAAAACAATAATTATCCGAGTGTTCTGTGTTTAACCACTTCAAAAAAAAGAAACTGTTTACAATATTTATTTTTTGAAGTGATTATACATATAAAAGAGCCATAATGAAATAAAAAATAAAGTGTTACAAATAGTAATTTATGATATAGTCAAGGTAAATAATTAAAATATTTGGTGTTATCAATAAAAATTTTTTCAGCCCTATTTTTTCCAAGATATTTTATCTTGATTTTGGGCAACGTGCGACAGCATGGCGATGCCATTTTGACGTAAAGTTTAAAGAAGGTAGGAAAGCATACATCTTTCTCTATTACTTTCAGAGGCTTTGTGCTGTTTGAAGTTGTAAATTTCACTTAAAGTCTTCCTTTCATGCTTGAGGCTAAGTTACTCTTTTTGGTAACTTTTTTTGAAGAAGGAAGCACAACCCGACACCTCGGCCGGGCGCTGTTGGAAGAGAGCACTCACCGTCGGGGCACAGCAGCTGCAGGTCGTCGGGCAAGAGGTCGCGGGCCCACCACTCGCGCCGCCTGCCGCCCGACACCTCGGCCGGGCGCTAATAGAAGGGAGCACTCACCGTCGGGGCACAGCAGCTGCAGGTCGTCGGGCAAGAGGTCGCGGGCCCACCACTCGCGCCGCCTGCC
>JAOCPS010230122.1:0-13719 GCA_025505425.1 Graphium colonna | reverse complement strand
GTGTTGGAACATTTATAATGTTATTTTTACTTCAATCAATTAGTTATGCTTGCTTAATGTATGCAATGTTGTTGAACCTTAATAAATAAAAAAATAAAATAAATAAATAAAAGATAATACTAATAATTAAATGATGCAAAAATTTCATTAGGTTCCATAATTTTTTTTTGTTGTCATGGCCATGATAAAATAAATAATTGAAATCTATATCTATATGCAATAATACTATATTAAACAATTGCGAATAACATTTTATTTAATACTAAATATTCAAAATTAAAATTAGAGAAAAAAAATTAAGTCGTAAAATTATTATTATAAGCAATGTAAAATTGTATACAGTTACCTTCTTTGTAGATCTTGTTTATAAGGTACGCGTAAGACCACCTCGCATCCTTTAAATATTTAAATTCATGATACACGAGTTTGTTATGATAGTATCGTACAGGGTCGACCTTAAGCTCCTCGAAGTCCCGGTCCAGTATTTCGGTGTTCAGAATATAGTCTGGGAAACCTGTTTATACGTTTTATTTATTTGTGTCATTACATAGAAAAATCTTCTGTACGCACAGAAGATTCTTTATGAGAATATGGGATAGAGCTTAATTAAAATTTTGTTAGTTTAGTTTATAGATATAACCAAGATATCTAACAAATATAGATAACCAAGCACAGCTACCTCCGTAGCCTTGTGGTAGCTGTCCTTGGTTTGCAAATTGGAGGTGGTGAGTTCAGATCCCGCAGGGAGACAATAACTTTGTTTAAGTTTCCAGGTTGGTTTAATTAAAAGCACTGTAGGTTGATCAACCAATTGCCTAAAATTAATACGATCTATGCCTCAGATGGGCATATAAATAGTCGGTTTTCATTGTCAAGAACATCTTTCTCAATCGTTAAAATATATCAGTGCGTTTTAAAATGCTGACAAATAATCCGTCCTTTGAATTCCTTTTATCCCTTTGTAGGTCAGATGCCGGTAGCTCTGTATGAAAACTGTGTAAAACATTCAGGTAATACTAGATTGGATTCTTATCTACCCGATCCCAAGTATTTTCGGAATGAGGCTAGAAGGAAAGAGAGGAAGATATTTCGCTAGTCGCATAGAATATTTAAAAAAGATCATGGAAAGCAATTGTTCTTCATTACTAGTAGTTTTCCCTACCTATTGATTCATGAATTTTGTCAATTCGCTTTAATGCTCCTTTCTGGGTTGCCGCATTCATCCAAACCGCTTTGTTAAAAATTTCCTTGTATGCACGCCTTATGTTCATGGACATGACTTCTACTTGACTCTTGGTGAGTGAACATCTGTTTCACGAATAGGGCTATTACTGGTGCCCCTTAAAAATTAAAATAACTTCATTACAAATATATATAAAATACAAGACCAACCGCCATATGATTGTCAGTTTGAATCCAATGTTGACTAATAATTTTTCGTATGCTGAATTTAAAAATTACAAATTCGAACAAACAGTATTCGAAAATTTTTAAGTCAATACTATGTATTAATATATGCCTTATAGCATGGAAAATAGAATCACTGTTCGCGAGAGATAATTGTATATACATTCATTTAAAACTTTAAACACTTGACCTGACTTCTAAGAAATTGATTAAAAGACTTACTAAACGTTTCGATGGTTTCTGACAAGCAAAAAGACATAGACGTTTTATTTTCTTCTGCACTTGAGTCATTGAGATAATCGAACAGAGTCAATGTAAGGTGCCCCATCATAAAGTTGATAAAAGTTCTAAAATTTCAATATACATAATGAGTTTTATAATTTACTTTAATTAAAAGTTAGAATGAATAGACTTTCGTTATAGGTACAAAAATATAAAGAAACTAAAGATAAATGATTACAACAATAGCTTAAATGGATTACAATCAAAATTAACACCATAGCTAAAATAAAGGTATCATTTTGCGGCAGCATAAAATGCATTTAATGTTCTTTATCTGTGTGTTCATATGTATTAGCCTACGTATAATACAGATAAATTCCGAACTAATTAACATTACTTTTCTGTTTAATTTGGTAATTAGGATTACAAAAAAAAATTACTTACTTTCTGCCTTCTTGGGTTTTGTTATGTTTTGTAACCACTTCACCTAATCTATGGAAGTATTCTGCATCATATACATATAAGCTCTCGTTGTATAGTATCTGTTGATACAGTATATTATTTATTTCAATATCATTAATTTTAAATGGTACCAAATACACGTAAAATATTCACGTTACTAATGCACATCTATGAAGTACAATACTACCATTAGACCCTTAACAAATGTAGTCTATATTATTTTACTTCTTCTTATGCCTCTTTGTGTCTGAAGGTTGGCTGTCAATTTTGAGAACCCGACTGGGTGTCATGAGCGCTGAGAAAAAGTTCCTCGGCGGCTGTAATACAGGCCCATTCCCGAATTTTTTACAACCAAATATTCCGTCTTCTGCCGGATCGTCTTTTGCCTTCTTTTTTGCCTAACATAATCTACAATATATTGTTTCGATCATGACGGGTAATATACCCAAGATATAGGACTTTTTGTCTTTTAGTAGTTTGCTTAAATTTCCGTGTCATCCCAATACGTGTAAGATTCCTTTCATTTGAAATTTTTCGCACTTACGAGCGTTTTCCTTTTTAGGACGTTAAATGAACGTAGTCTTTTGGGAAAGCGCCTGTACCGTAAATATGATTCAATAATTGTATCACAAAATCTTACTTTTGCGAGATAAAAACATTGGCTACCTCCACAGGAATGTTGTCCGGGCCTAATGATTTACCTTTGCGAACTTCAGTGCAAGGAAAACCTTAAAGGTTTTCCTTGCACTGAAGGATGACAAGAAGACATGAAGATGACAAGGTCTGTTGTTGGATATTCCAACATTTTTTTTGTATATAAACGTTCCATGTCTTTTTCCAACTTACCGCGTCTATTAAAAGTTTCATAATTTTTAAAATAAATAACAACTTTTCATCGTCGTCAACTATGGTGGTTAATTTGCTACAGCTGAGAACTACCTACTATGTCTTTTAAATATTTATTGCATATGTCGAATTGGCCCCTTTTTTCTCAAATAATCTGGCATATGGTTATGAATTTCAAACTTAAATGTATTTTAATTTAAGTCTTATATATTTGTCTTGTGCTACTGTTTTTTATGTCCTTTTGTAAACAAACAGAAATTATTAAAATCAGGTTATTTAGCAATGTACCCTTATGGCATTAACGCTGCAGAAGCAGCTCAAACGATTAGTGATGTATGCAGGGCTATAATTATGATTATTTATTTAATATAGTAATTTTGTAAGTCTTAATAGATTGCGCATTGATCACCATTATACATAACGTTTTAAATATAGATTTTTAATTATCAGTAACTTTGAAGAATACGTGAAGAGGGAATGAAATAAATAGTTTTTCATGTTTCGTTTGCATTTAAGTTGTAAATTTTTCTAAGCAATCTGCCCCATGATAGGTATTTAACATTATTTAGAACGTTTATATTTTTATCTGATTGACATATTGCTTATTGTAAAATGGATTTTTTTCTTTTATCTTTAATTTTTAATCTAGAAAGATCCGTATCCACTTAAAATTGTGTCATTTTATTCTTTATAACAAATGGCAAGGTGTAGAATATATGCGAGTACTACAAATAATTTTTCAATTTAACATCGTTTGATTCTAAATTCAAAAGTTATATTAAGTCATTACATTTTCTTTTACTTGATAATGAGTTTACTGATTTCTCCAAATGACTTGAGCAGCATTTACCTCCCCTTTCTGTAACTAAATGTGAGTATCTAATAGTATTGACATTGTTCTTTGTAAAGCCGCTAAATTGTAGGGAACAATTTATAAATACTAATGCTTTTTGTTTACTATTCGGCATGTTCTTTTACTTGTCTGATAGTTTTTCTTTTTAGTTCAAACTTTAACATTTAAAAACAAAGTTAAGTATAATAGCTAAATTGCTAAAACTCCTACAAGGTTAGCCGGATATTCGGTATCCAATATTCGGCAAAAATAGCATTGGTTTTTCTCTACTGCGATAATAGATAAAGGTAAACTATAAGTTCGTCCACATGTAAGGTGATCGATTGTGGTTCTTAAAGGATTTGCAAGCCTGACAATCCGGTCGCGTAGCCCACTATGAGAATGATATCTAGATTATGAAAAGCACAGACGTTTCACGTTCAGCCCAATGGACCACAAATGATACAAATTTTTGAGTTTTCAATGTATTTCCACAAACAATAGTCCTTTCATTTTCCTTGTAAAGGACAATGCCCAAAAGCAGTACTAAAAAGTCTCATGCATCAAGTAATTATATCACAGATTTTTTTACGATATTAAGCTTCATGGATTTGATTTTAAACAGGGAATTTAATTTTAAATATTAAAGAATGAATATTGCTTTATGTGCATGACGTTTACACAATTGGTCATAGATATATAGAATGCTATTTCTCGATGAAGAATACCAATTTTTAAGAAAACAAATTTCCGGACTTTTTTTACTACGAAAAGAACTTCTGGAGAAATTGATACAATAAGTCTAGTCTCCAAAAAAGAATTTGATGCAACTTGGTACGTAATGCCATATAAAATTGAGCATGGACCTTTAACTCAGTTTAAGTTACGAATTAGTAGCTTATATAATATTTTACCAATATATTTTATTCATGATTTAAAATGCTCTTATTTTGATAGAATTTATATGAGGCATAAAGTAAAATACGTACCGTAAAATTAGTGGAAGAAAAAGCGCCGTTTAAGAATTTTGACCAATTCAAGAACGGTGCACAGTTCTGCCATTTCTTGAGAGTGAAGACATACGAATCTTCCTTTTTATCACCTTTATAGTTTTTGTTCATCTTTTTAGCATCTTGGTCTTCATCAGACTTTGCAGTTATCTCCGACAACTCTTCTTTCAACTTAGTTACTTGGAGGAATTGAGCCCTAGCCTCCGATTCGTTAGCTCCCATCGTTCCCAATATTTTGATTAACTTGTCCATTGCTATAGTATCGTTAACTTGATAAATACCTTTCTTTCTTAACTGAAAAACGAATAAAAATTAATTAGTTAAGAAAACATCGTTAAATAAAATTTTATTAAAACAAGTATTATTTTTATAGGAGATTGCAAAACTAACAAACATCTTTGAAATAACGTTCATCACATTTTTAAATAGGTTTTTGATTTCATATAGAAGCTATTCGACCATTTTCTAAAAGTTATATGGATCGATAAAATTGTTAATAATCAATTCATAAATTACGAAAATTCGCGACAAGTACATAAAAAAGATAAATACGATTAAATATGGAGTAAATATAATCACCTTTTTATATTTACGGTATGA
Organism: Graphium colonna; assembly: GCA_025505425.1. Classification (NCBI taxonomy): domain Eukaryota; kingdom Metazoa; phylum Arthropoda; class Insecta; order Lepidoptera; family Papilionidae; genus Graphium; species Graphium colonna. The sequence continues at coordinate 8,340 of JAOCPS010230122.1, read as the reverse complement.
TGGATATTAAATATTGTAAAATAAAACTAATTGATTAAAACTATATTATTTATCCGACTTTTCGCACCATTTACAACGTTCGAGATCACGGCCATATATTTTGGTTCAAGACTATATAGCGTTTAATTTAATATTTTATTGTTTTTAACTTAGCATACACCTTTAGCATACTTACGATGAGATTAAAACCTCTAAGATTTTTGTCCCAATGGAACAGTAGAGGCTTTTGGTGACATCTGAAAAAAGAAATTTTTTTTGTAGTTAGCGAGTTATAGTATAAGTCCAAGCCAGAGGTGTCAGAGTACCAATTATAAAGTTTACTTAACCTTACTATGGGTGAAAATGAACCCACGACAGTTCTGCGATAGGTGCAGCGAATCCAGCTACCCGTTTTCATGAGTACCTAGATGGAGCTGCAAACCGGAACTTTACCAGAAGTCGAGGGCGATCAATTTCATGTCTTACTAATTTAAAGTAAAAAAATCAAGTCTAAAATATTCCTTCGATGATCCAAAGAACACATTTTAAAATAGCTCAAACTTGTTTTATAAGATTTAATGTCATTTGCAATGTTCTCAGAATAAGCTAAATGCCACAGAAACCGTTTTTGTATCCTTTTTTAATATTAGACAACGGACAGAAAGTGTGGAATTCAAACTATAGAGCAGTATCCCATAACATTGTCAACTTAAAAAAAAAAGTAATACTTTCGTTTTGTATTCATTGAATATTTTTTCGTTTCTGATTACAAAACCTAATATTTTCGAGGCCGCGGTATACATTTAAAAGGTGCGGATGAAACGTGAATTTATGCTAGATCTCTTTCTGTATTAACTTTTGGTAGATTTACGTCACCAATGTGGTATTTAGAAAGGAAAGCGTTAGTTTTTGGGTTTAATCTTTCGTAAAAACATTAATTACATTAAGGGTCATTCCGTTCAGATCATACTGTGATCTGAACGGAATGACCTTTAATGTAATAAATGTTTTTACGAAAGATTAACAATGATAATGTTGAAATAAGAGAACATCGCCAATATTTTCTACTGTCGTTACTATTTTGAAATTGTCTGCACACAAATATGGGGTTGAATTAGCACAACATTTAGTAATGTCATTAATAAAAACATTTAAAAGGATGGGGCCCAAATGAGAACCCTGAGGTATGCCTGAGATAATGTTGCGAGTATTAGAGGTGTATTTATTAACAACTACATAGAATAAGCAATTTTTTAGATTTGAAATGATCCAACCTAGTAATTTTAAGCAAAAACATCAGCACCAACGAAGTTATGGAGGAGCAGATGCTCGGAACATCATTCAGAAAATAAATTGTTATTTAATATCTACGTACTATTTTCACGTGAAAAGTATAATGTTTCTAGAAGAGATTATCCGTGTGACATACTATGTACTGCTTAATTTTACTCGCTAACCTAGTAATGCGAGCTGATCCATGCGTCGGATGGACCTGCGCCTGATCTCGCTGTGTGTACACTTGTGCACTATAATATCTCCTGCGCATTTAGCCAGCTTATCTCTATCTATATTTGGGCGTGATTGTAATCGGTTAGAAGAATTTCTTTAATATTTTTCATGAAAAAAGAAAAATATAACACACTTCTTGTTGACTTCTAGTATAAGCTTTTGTAGATTGAACTTATTCCTTTTCAACTTAGTTTTTGGCAATATGTCCCAGCCTCCAATGTCTGTGATGACCTCTATTAGGACTTTAGGAATAACTTCTTTTTTATCCCTTTCTTCTAAGCAAGAGTAATAATATCTTCGAACTTTGTCAACCGCACTAGATGAGTTAGAAATATTATTTTCTAAAACAAGTAAAAATACGTTAATATCGTAATAAAGATCATAACATAAAATCATCTTCTGGCTTTGTGTATTATGAATAGTACTTGAATGCATATTTTATTCTACCAAGAATGCGTTTAGTAATAAAAACTTAACTTGCAAAACTTTCATATATTATTTACAGTTGGTAGAGCATAACATCCTTTCACAGCTTTTGCTGCACTTTTACGGCAACACTCGACCGAGGAAGTACCACCGCCCTTTATAAAGTCAGCATAAAATAAAGCATGCATGACTTTTGGGGATGCCGGATACCATGTCTACCCTTTTCCAACTCCTATTCCCCTCCAAATCGTTAACCCCTACCCATCCTATCCAGTAAACCTATTGTATCTAATTTGCCAGGTTGACAACGCACTCGCAACTCTCTGGATGTTGCGTGTGCCCATGGGCGACGGGATTACTTATCAACAGGTGAACAAAATGTAGTTTTTTGATTGTATCCTTGTATATTCCTGTCTATATCATCCTGACACAAGCGTGTAATATTTACTGTTTTCTTAGTAAATTTTCAATCTTTAATATCTTTTTTTATCATATTTTACGTTGAAGACTCACCTAATACGTCTTTAATAATATTAGCAGATTTATTAGATGCTTCTTCAAGGCTGCTGTTTGAATTAGCCCCGCCACAGGAAAACTCGTAGAAATCATCACAAGGGTCCTGCTTATCATTCAAGCGTTTTATCATTCTCTCAGTGGTCTTTTTGCATGAACTTGATCTACAAATGCTGGTGTCTAACATGGAAATGAAATAATTTTATGTTTATCAACGATTAAAATGTAAATAAACTGCAAATGAAGTAAATATTGTTTATAAAAAAATAATAAAAATTTAAACAAAAACGGTTTCGTAATGGTCGAACTGAACGAAATCGGCCATAGCAGAAACTTTACTCAGAGATTAAACAACTGTCCGTCAGAAATGATAATGCGCAAGTTTACGTGCGTATACAGATGCAGTCTCTGCTTTTATAGTCTCATCCAATGATACGATTATTCGTCATGCCCGATAGACTTGTCTTTAAGAATTGACTTGCTCTCCTTAAAAATAGCAAAACAACGAAATAAACGCGCTTGTAAGTGAAGTTTCAAGTTATTGCTGACTTTTTCCAGAACAGACCATAAGGTTCCTCAGTCAAATATAAAATGAGAGACGTTTTGGACTTTTCTTCTTATTCTGCGGGTAGTGGATGGCTTTTTATTCGAACACATCTTCTGCGTGACTTAATCCTAGTATAGGAACTTAACTGAAATAATAACCTTCATTTGGTCTATAGGTTGATATTTCAATTTTCGGTAGCTTCTCAAGATTTCGCGCTGTGGTGGTTGGTGATCTTAATACCAAACTAGAGCCAAGAAGCATCAATGTAAATACCGTGCGTCGATGCCATCCTCCTAAATTGATCTGCGATTTATACAAATATATTCATTACATTAGTATGATGGTATCTTTTATCTCGAGGTGAATTTACTTAATTTTTCGAAGATTTTTAAAAAAGATCGACTTTCTTGCTAATGTCACTCTTTCTATGTCATATAAGCTGGGACACAGGACCACATATCATCAGGCTCCTTCCGTGGCCATTGGCCTAGACAGCCTAGATCAGCCAGGGAAACCGATGATTAAAGCTTCACTTGCAATGTATGCCTTGCAGCCTGAAACGAGGGTGATAGGCAGAAGTAGGTGAAACCAATTCCACCTACCGCCAATTTGCATATGACCGAACATATGGCCAAGCCACAACCACTGACTATATGCCAAACATTTGTTATATTTTTTAAGTCAACTTATACATAAGTGAACTAAGAAATGCTGCTTTTTATAAATTATAACTTTATTTCAGGCGGTGGTTGCCCGGGTGCGTATGGCCGTTAAAGTGCATCGAGAGGTATAGAAAGGATGCTATTTTATATTCTACCGGCAATAAAACTAATATAAAATATACAATAGTAAGCATTCTAAGAATTAGTACAATAAAAAACCAATGGCGTTATCAACTTTGCAGATAACAATTTAAAATTGATTTACACATCGTCCCGAAAATACGCAAACTCAGGGTTACAATAACAGGTAGGTTTCCAAGGAAAGATGATTTTTTTTTATGGAAAGGAAGACAAATGAGCATACGGTTCACCTGATGGTAAGCGATCCAGTCGCCCATAGACACTTGCAATATTCGGAGAGTTGCGAGTGCGTTGTCAACCTAGGATATTGGATAGAATAGGTTTATTGGATGGGATTGGGTTGGGATTAAGGATTTGGAGGTGAAAGGAATAGGAAAACGAAATGTAGACATGGCCATCCGGCATCCCCAAAAGTCATGCATAGTTTATTTTATGCCGACTTTATAAAGAGCGGTGGTACTTCCCCAGGCGAGCAAGGCCGTAGAAGTGCAGCAAAAGCTGTGAAAAGATGTTATGCTCTACCACCTATAAAAGATTTTAAAGAATACATTAACTTGTGCTTCATTTGAAGCACAAGTTAATGCTATTAAGCTACATTTTATTTTATAAACACGTTTTGAAATTAAAATGTGTCATGACACTTCAGACTTATCGTCTTACAGCATTTAGTACTTTACGTACTAAAAGCACTCATAAAACTTCAGAATAAAAATATTATGACAACTAAGATATACTCTATTTTATTGCGATTAAACAAATGTTTATGTAACCTGTAAAGTTACATCAAACTTTTATCTTATTAAATAATTTATTAATATTTAGATTTTGAAATATTAAACAATCTCAAGAAGTATTTTTTATATGGAAAGGAAGATAAACGAGCAGACAGTGAGTTGTGAATGCGTTGTCAACCGGGAAATTGGACAGAAAGGCTTTATTGGATGGGTTTGGATTAGCATTAAGAGTTTGGGGGAGACAGGAATGGGAAAAAAGGGTAGGAATGGCCATCCGACGACTTTGTGAAGAGCGTTACACGGGCAAGTGTGGTCGTAGAAGTGCAGCAAAAGCTGTGAAATGGTGTTATGCTCTGCCACGTTCAAATTTCAGCAAACTTTATCGCAGTTTAGTCATATTTGACACTACATTTTCGAACAAATATACATCGATTACCTATTATTACCATAATTAATTGTAAATCACTCAATTATAAAAAAATTAACTGTGCATTTTCTCTGATTGCTCTAACAATATTTCGATTTTCTTCATTCAATGTTTTAACAATGTTTCGATGTTTTATTTTATGAATTCAGGAAATACAAAAGCACATTTTGCTCGCTGCCTTAATTCATACAACTAATGAAAACCCGCTGTTTTTTTACTCACTTCAGTATACGTCATTATCTACAAATCACTCACTCAATCAGTGTCTATATCTCTTTTGTACAGCGAAAATAAATGTTACACGTTTACCTCAACGGTTTTTATATAAATCGGGACTTACGTAGTACGATTTAAGTTAATTTTCTTCACACAGTTGTAAGTAGTAGTCAATTGCATTTTATTTTTGAGTGTGAATATAATTTGTCATTTCTCATGTGATTGTTGTATAATGACAATAAATGCTTTAGTGATAATTAAACCGTGAGTTTTATCTTTACGTATATTACTGTCGTTAGAAAACACTCGCAACGGAAAGGAAAGCATAATTCATTTCTGATCGAGGACCGTCCGGGATATAACAATGGTTGTAATGGTAGAAATAAGTAGCCACCAGGAGGTTCATCAAGAGGAAGGTAGGATCATTGCATGGCATGAAACCTCAGAGGAAAAAGTAAGGTTCAATATAAGATCATATGTCAGACGTGGGGACTTGGAGGTCTGTTCAATCTTTATCGTCTATTCGAAAAATGTGATACACAAACACGCGCGCGCGCGCGTGTTCGTTTGTGTGTGTGCGTGCGTGCGTGCGTGCGTGCGTGGGTGCGTGGGTGCGTGCTCAATTATAAACTTACTAAAATAAAAACAACTGGATCCTTTAGTGACAGGGGCACGATTTGTAATAACTTCAAATTAGATGAAACAAAACAAATAATTCCTCTAGAAACTCCACTAGACTTATTTATTTTTTAAAAAAGGAAATGCGTTTAGTGTCATTCTTATATTTTTTAATAATATTGTAGTTAAAAATTCTTCGATATATTTATTAATTTATTACCGTACAATTTTTCAGGTATGTGTATTCAAGAATTAAAATAAAACGAGTAATTTTAATGTCAAAAAGATATTAAGGTGACTGAACCCCCATAATTCCGAATGGGAGACATGCTATATGAAGCTCTCTATGATATTTCATTTTCGAAACGTTACTTTTCATTAAATGTTATTTTTTTAGTAGTGGTGTAATGTGACTGACTAAACGGGCACAGGCGTTTTGAACTCGTTGCATTATTTTTTCTCTCCTTGAATTTAATCGTGGAGTGTCCAAATAATTCAGGCTGGATAAGACAAGAGACTCTACGAGTTGTACACGTAGATCTTCATTAATATGTTAACATGTTTTATTTTTCACTACTTTAAGCCTATAAAACATTTTGCCTATAATTTTATCGTTAAAACTTTGTTGTTGTTGGTGTTGTTGCTATGATTTTTGTAAAAAAATTAAAAATAAAGGACATATGGCTAAAAAAGTTTGACCTTGAAACCAATTTGAAGGCTAACGCACCGGTTGGATTTGGTCGAGTTTTTGTATTTAAGCTATGAATGATCCCCGCATCATTGGCGCAAAAAAATCGGACTATAGTTAATTTTAGGTTAAAGTCCTATCCGACTGGGCTAATAATAAAATCGTACGACCAAACAATTTTAGTGTCAAAAATGTTCGGTTTGGACGAAACCGAAAAGATAAATCTAGCAGAAATGTTGCCACTTAAAAATTTAAGTATCTTATTACTAATTATTTTTAATTAATATTTTAATTAATGAACTTTATGTAAGGCCAATGTGATTGGTGGGTCTATTCTATATGTTAACGATAAAATGCTCTCCTCATTATTGAATGAATGAATTGATGAATATACTTCATTGCGCACCATGAAAGTAAAAATAGCAAATATATCAATTTACTAAAACTAACTGTACAAAGGGCGGCCTTATTACTTACAGCAATTACTTCCAGGCAACCTTTGGATGGACTAAAACGTTAGAATCAAAATTTAGGTGTGGGCTACATTGTGTATTGGACTAAAAACAAAGAATAATTAGCTACAAATAAAAAAAAAATATTAATAATTTGCTAAAATTATCGTAATACTAAAATCGATCAATACATACATATATTAATAATAAATAACATAAATAATACATGTATTACATATAAGTATATATGTATATAGTATAAACAAATATAATGCATAATAAATATTGACACAGTATAGTATAATACTAATATGAGATTTACTCATAAATGTAATTGTACTAAATAAATTAATAAGCAAATAATTGTAGATCAGAGGGTTAAAACATGATTTTTCACTAGAAGTTAGACGAGCTTCGTCTTTAACAATAAAGTTAAAGACTGAGCTCGTCTAACTTCAGGAGGTAAACTATTCCATAATCGTGCACCTTGCACCATGAAGGATTTGCTCATGAACTTAGTTTTGTGTGCAGGTATTTTTAATTCAAATTTTCTGATGATCTTAAACCTGGCCATGAGAATCACATAAAAATTGAAAACGATCTTTTAAATAGGATAGGATAGGTAAAGTATATGAGCGTTACGGCAAAGGCGAATAGGAAGCAATTTGAGCTTATTGCGGTAATGTGAAACATGATCAGCGTAAGCCAAATATAAATCTTATACAAAAATTTTGAATACACTCAAGCTTTTCAAGTAGCTCCTCACAGAGATCAAGGTAGCTGACATCGGCATAGTCGAGTACAGGAAAGAGAAGATTTTGTGCTAGAGCAATTTTAGTGGCAGTAGGAAGGAAATTTCTTAATCTTCTTAAAGATGCTGCAGAAATAAAAAGTTTTACGACTAGTTTAACATTTCTTGTACCTGACCGGCCCAAGAAAGATTTCTATCGAGGAAGATCCCTAAATTTTTCACTTTTGGTGACAAAGATAGAGGTCCCCTTGAAAGTTATCTCAAGGATCTCTGTCAGATTTGCCTTGTTAACCATTTTCATTGAACCAAAAACCCCAATTTGTGTTTTCGTGGGGTTGATCTTTAGGCCATGTGCTTTACTCCAGTTCGAAATTTTTAATAAATCTTGGTTTACAACATTAGTAGCTTCTTCAGGTCGGGCGTGCGTATAGATTTGGAGATCATCTGCAAAAAGGTGTTAAATTTATGGATATGGAGTTAATAAAAACTGAAAAAAGCAAAGGAGATAAAACGCCACCCTGTGGTACTCCGGCAGATATGTACGACCACGAAGATAAATCATCCTCAAAGCAAATACGTAATAATTAAATACGTAATAATAATTGTAAGAGGTGGTAGAGCATAACACCCTTTCACAGCTTTTGCTGCACTTTTACGGCCACGCTCGTCCGGGGAAG
>JAOCPS010230012.1:0-13720 GCA_025505425.1 Graphium colonna | reverse complement strand
AAACAGCAAAAGAACCTTCATACGCCATAGAAACAAAAGTTCGTAATACAATTTTTTAAGTTATTTGGATTTAAAAAGAATCTACGAAACTCATAAAAATATGGGTCCACCTTGTAATTATTTCCACCTTTAATCATTTCAAACAAAAAAGGAATTTGAAAATCGGTTCATAACTTGCGGAAAAATCCGCTTAGACACATACAAAAAGATAGACATAAACACACAGCCGATTTAGGAACTCCTTTTTTGAAGTTGGTTGTACAGAAAAGAATTAAATGTAATAATATGACTACTCTACCCAGTAGTTAAGCACGGCAACTAGGAAAACTTCATTAACCTCCAGCTTAATCTAGGAAATAGCTGAGAATCTTAGGTAGGTTTTATTTTTTAATTTTTAAGTTACAATTTTAAGTGCTGATTTGCCACGTGCTATGCGTAGGATTTGGAGGGGATAGGGGTGGGAAAAGAAAATAGTAGACATGGCCATCCGGCATCCCAAAAAATAATGCATATTTTATTTTGTGCCGAATTTATAAAGGGCGGTGGTACTTCCCCGGACGAACGTGGCCGTAAAAGTGCAGCAAAAGATGTAAAGGCTGTTATGCACTACGACCTGAGACATTACACCCCTCATTTTTCTCAATTAGTTAAGTTATTAAACTAGCGTCATGTAAGCCCTCCCTTAGGCGACAATCGCGTTCCTCACCCATACGGATGGTTGCTTTTAGCGAGCGACAACGGACCTCGACTCCGGCAACTTCAAACGATAGCGCGCTAATAACGCGAATAAATTCGCAGAGTACACCCACGCGAGGTTGACACTGCAGATTGCTCAGAGACGGAGGATATGGATGACGATAGCTGTGTTGTGGAGTGTAGGGATGGTCGTTAGAGCGCGCAGCTCTTGTGTTTCGTTGGCCCAGCTTTTTGTGAAATTAAATGTTTAGGTAATCTTTTTTTATGGAAAGGCAGACAAATCAGCAGACGGTTCACCTGATGGTAAGCGATCCTGTCGCCCATAGACACGCGCACCACCCGGAGAGTCGCGAGTGCATTGTCAACCTGGGACATTGGTTAGAATAGATTTATTGGACAGGATGGGGTCGGAATTAAGGAATTGGAGGGGAAAGGAGTGGGAAAAGAAAATCCGGCATCCCCAAAAGTCATTCATACTTTATTTTATGCCGCCTTTATAAAGGGTGGTGGTATTATAAAAAAGAAAGCGGGGCGTAAAAAAGAGACCTAACTTCTCTTCTTGGAATAGCTTTCAGAGAACCTCACAAGGCATGTGAACATTACATATTTTCACAGTTTTTGCTGGACTTCTACGGGTACGATTGGGAAAGTACCACCGCTCTTGATAAAATCAGCATAAAATAAAGTATTCATGACTTTTAGGGTTCCTGGATGGCCATTCCTATCCTTTTCGTTTTCCCTATCCCTACCCCTCCAGATCCTTAATCCTGTCCGAATCCCATCCAATAAACCCCTTCTCTCCAATTTTCCAGATTGACAACGCACTCACAACTCTCTGGATGTTGTGTGGGTCTATGGGCGACGGGATCGCTTAAATCAGGTGAACCGTCTACTCGTTTGTCTTCCTTTTACACTACGTCTGTATTTTAGTTTCTTAAAGTCATTTCAAAAGCAAAAGATAATTTTGTTTACATAGCAACTATTTCAGACTGTTATAATTTACTGAACTGACTTACAATAAAACTCGTAATTAAAAATAAGATATACAAAGATATATACATTTTAATCCAACTTCAAAAAACGAAGAGGTTTTCAATTTCAATGTTTCTATTTTTTAGGAATGTTTGGGGGTGTCTCCGCTAATTATAAACCGATTTTAAAATTCTTTTAAATCTGAAATTGTCCCGTAGTTTTTCAGCCAAACCGGTTCAGTTACCTTGTGTTTACTTAAATCAAAATAGCAGAAAAAACATGTTTACGACGGTTTTTGTAATTTTCTATGAAAATGATCTTGTAAGAAACTTCATACACGAAAAATTGATCTACACGTGTGTATGTCACTAACCCCTCTTAATCGGCAGAGCCGATAACATAAAAAAAACTGAAATATTATTATTAATGTAAACCTGGTTATTTCTGAAACAGACAGTCGAAACATAATGATTGTTTTTAATATGAGGAATAACTTCCTAGCATCACGACACGACCTTTAGGGTCAAGGCAGACAAAATCGCGGTACTCAGCTGGTTTAAAACTTAGCAGAAAATCTAAAAACCCTTGTTTAAGCTATTACGGCATAAAATATATACATTAAATACGATATTTAATGTGGCTACTGCAAAAAAACAAGATTTTCATAACAGTATTTCACTTCCGTAAAATATATTGGTCTCTTACTGCTTTTTAGAGTTCCGTAGTCCACTAGGAACCCTTATAGTTTCGTCATGTGTGACCGTCTGTCCGTCCGAAATCGAGAGATGTAAATTGACGATCCAAAAGTTGGTTTTAACAATTATGTAAAAATATATTTTTAAAATTTTTATACAATTTGAGAAACTTATGTCATTATAGTCATCCAAACAAAATGTATGGAGTCAACCGCAAAATGAAATTTGTCGGTATTTATTTTCAAGTGGTCGGACCATCGGATGGCTACGGAACCGTTTAATGTGCGTGCCTGATGCGCTCTTGGCTGGTTTTTCATACTTTATATTATACTTAGTATCATTAGATAAATGAGATATGGCATAATATTGATAACGCGTATCTGAAACAGCTCTGTAAGTTGCATTGACGGTTGAGAGCTAATCGACTTTTGCGCGATCAAATCCCACATTTGCAATTGGCATTTCGATTTGTTGAATTTTAATACCGATTACGGATAAGAGGGAGTGTAATTTAAAACCGCCTCTGTTAGTGTCATGGAGCGGAGAAATAATAAGCAGGCAACGTGTTTTCAAGTGATCCGAGATGATTTTGCATAAATATGTATGTATGGCATAATGGAAATTAGATGTGGTATATAGTGTTATTCTCTTATTGCGTAAAACAACATTTGTATTTATTTGAAAGAGAATTAGCATTTATTTTGAGTTTAGAAGTCACATAGCAAGGAAAGAACTTTCTAGAAGCGCAAGACTTGTAATTTAATAGAATTGTCACTGTTTTTCTATTATTTTCGTTGCTTAATTTATAATTCTTTATCTTTAAATAAACTTTTTATTCCAATACTTACAATTTGATTATTTTTTATATAGTTTACAAATGTTTTGGCATGTTTTATTCGGTTTATTATGTATTTTATAATTTTAATTTGTTTCCAATTGTCATGTCATTTTTGTTTGTAATTATTGTGTTATTAGTTTGAAACTAATTTTATGCAGACTGCTTTCGCTATATTCGTAAAACGAGTTTGCCAATAAGTGGGAAGATACAAGAATGTAAAATGTACTTCTAGTTAGTGATCACAAGTAAAATGAATATAAAAACAGAAAAAGATTCATTGTGCCACGGCGGTGAAAATTTTTCCTTAACGGACTGTAATCAAAATAGAAATAAAATAATAAGAGATTTAAATAATGTGTAAACTAAATATTGAAAACTAGCTCTTGTCCGCAAGTTCGGTCACATTACTGTCGACTTTTTTAACGATACGCTTGTGATGCTTTCCCGTCATAATTATTTAATCAATCAGTTAATAATAAAAAAAAAATTGAATACACCTTATCAGTAGTACAGAAAATCGAAACCGACTTGGAAGATTGAAAATTTTAACAAAGTAAATTTTGGATTGATTTCCATGAAAATTATTTGGGGTCACTTCTTAACTGTATACTTTCAAAAAAAAAATTGTGAAATACGGTTCTTAACTTGCGGAGAAATCGGCGCACATACATAAAAAGAGATCCACACAATCGAAGACATAACATCCTCCTTTTTTGAACTCGATTAAAAAGATTAGAAGTTTGTTATAGTATAGTACTCGCGAGAAATAGGATATTACCGCTAGACGGTTGTCCAATGCGGAAATTTGGACTTTATGGGCATAAATAGACTGCAAAATATTACCTAAACAAAGCTGAAACTTGACTTGGTAAAGTGTATGAAGAAAATCTAATATAACAAAAAGAATATACTAAGACAAAGTCAAGGAAAAACTAGTGCAAAATTTAAAAAAAAAACACAAAGAATACCTCCTAAACTTATGGCGTCGTCGAGACATGGGTCTTGTAGCATATTTTGGCGAATCCCTGTAAAACAAAGTTTTCGAAAACAGGTGAAAAATTATACCAATTTAAAAGCACTTATCAAGTTTATTCGCAAGGTCTACAGACATGGGGCCCATTTCACTCTGGGGGCACTTTAACATGTTGATAACAATTTAAAAGGCAGGACCAAAATTCTTATCAAATAATGGCGGTGATAAAAATACACTTAATTATTTCAGTAATATCGGTGTCACATTGAATACGTAGCTTTAATGTTAGTTACCTTTATCTAAAGTTAAATGTTGTTAGAAAGAATGAAATTATATAAAATAATTATTGCGATTTCCATAAATGAATTAAACGCGTTTTATAACTTTTTTGTTTCCTGATGAGGAGTTAAAAGTAAGAAGTATTTTATAACGATGCTTATCCATAGCAAAGACAATCAATTTATAAGTATAAATTTTAAACAAAGTATAACTAATATATAAGTCAGATTCAACTCGACCAATCATTATGAAATTGGGCATACACGTTACCGGTAGTACAGAAAAGGAGGTACTTGATAGATGTAAGTACTAATTAAAAGGTAGTAGAGCATAGCATAATTTCACAGCCCAGAGTAGTACAACCGCAGTTTATAAAGTCGCCATAAAATAAAATGTGCATGACTTTTGGGGATGCCGGACGGCCACATCTATCCTTTTCTTTACCGAGTGCGGCCGTAGAAGTGCGTCCAAAGCTGTAAATAGATGTAATATTCACATGCCTTGTGAGGTTCTCTGTAAGCTATTCCAAGAAGAAGACGGAGGGCTTTTTTACGCCCCCATTCCTTTTTTTACCCTAAAATAATATCAGGTCCTTCGTCACCCAGCCAACAATGGTGAAAACTCTAGATACTGTAGATATCTATGAGAGATGTATGGCACAAGATCAGGTAAACCGTAAGCACACTTTTGCCACAAAAAAATTTCTGTGTGTCATCATACATTATTGCATTATAATGCCCCCTTTTAAATTGATTGATCTGTTACTCTGGTCACCGCGATCCCTATTCAATGAACATTACTATTATTATTACAATTGACTAAAAAAATCGTATCTTCTCGTAGATTTGTGCTTTATAATATCTTCTGCTATATTGATTGAACTCCTATGAGTTGGTCGTCTTGATCTAAATACGTAGAAGTGCAGCAAAAGCTGTAACAAGATGTTACGCTCTACTTAAGTACCTACCCCCTTTGGGATATTCAAACATTACACGAGCAAAACCCTGACTAAAGCTTTAAAAAAATACACGCTTTACAATATCTAAAGGTGCCTCATATCTCCTCTATATTAGCGCCATCGGGAATCGATTTAAACGAGATCTTCCGAAATCATTACGGAACGAACGCCGGCAAAAGGGCCAAAACGAATTTCAATTCGAAATTATTTTCCCGTTCATTTATCCTATAGGGTTGGCACGTTCTGAAATTATTTATTTTGTATATATCAAGTTTTTTTTGTGTGTGAGGCGGTGGTACATCATAGGTGGAGTCATCTGAATGCCCAGCAAAAGTTGAATGTAAAACGAACGATGTGTATAAGTGCTCCAGAAGAGTCGTATATTGTCTTCCTCCGTCGCGTAAAAACAGTTTGGTAAGAAAATAAAATTCGATGACATTATTCATATACTTCCCCGATTACTTTTTTAAGGATTCTCTCTACTTTACAAAGAATCCAATGACTAATGAAATAAATACAAGGTTTCTTAGAGATCTGTTTAGTATTTTATTTGCGTGAAGAGGCAACGTACAACCATTCACACAGATATAAACTTTCGCATTTATAATATTAGTAGAAAAACTTCAACCGACTTATTACAAAAAGTAAAACAACATTAACTTAATCAAACTTGATTAATCCCGGTATTTTCATCATAAGACTACATGTATATAGTACTAAAAATGATTCTAGGATAAGAGAGACTAAAAAATAATTGATTTTTTTCTTAATTTTTCACTTGCTTTAGAATGTTCTTAGTACGGTACTCTCGTTGGTCCACGTTTTGTACTAAAAGGCAAGTATTTTAAAAATATGAAGTTTATTGTGACAACCCTACGTGGAGGAGTTTAGCCCGGAGCGGCTCATATGCTCAAGAGATTTATCGTCTTAGTTCTTTTGTTTACTCAGCCTCACGATACGGCCCTCTGTAATTTACTGACCCCTAAGATATTCGCCGAGGTATGTCAAAGAAATAGAAAACTGTTTGGAAAGAATGCTACGATACCAGAAATTGATAATTTGAATTCTCGCCGTAAATAACTATACAAATATATAGTAGTAATAATAAAACTATAAAATACCGTGTGGTGTCGCGTGACACCATATAAGAACGAAGTTTCTTATTATAAAAATATTAATTTCACAGTTCTATTCTAGGTAAAAAGGAAAATAATTATTCGGGTACACATTTTTTATTATGATTTTTTTGCCATAAAAATAAAAAAAAACTACTTTACAAAATTATCCTAACTCCTGTATTCTGTTAATAATAATTTATAATAAAATATATAATAATAATAATATACAAAGAAACAGCTATTTACATAAATAAGATATAACAATAATAGCAAACTGCAATACTAAATAAATAAATAAATAAAAAAACTAATGAAAAAATATAAAACACAAATAAATATTATAAATAAACAATAAAAAGAATAAAATATAATTTTATTCTTTTTATTGTTTAAAGAAATTATTACAAATATAGATAAATAAAACAGTCACCCCCTGAAGACTATACATTAGACACTGTATTGTCATCATACATGACTATAGATACGATTAATCTTGCGTTACGTTCGTTTTTTGCGGTCTAGGGTTCCCCTCCGCGACGCCAAATGAAGAAATTCGCTCCGTGTATGTTTGTTTAATCGTGTTAATCTTTAAAGGTAACAGTCGGAAAGTAAAAGTTCTCTTTTATAATAATTATAGTTCAGGCTATCTAGCATAACGCTGCAACCCTCGGGAGCAGACAATCCAACATTAAGTCGACTAAGCCCCACAACTACTTGTAATGTTGTTGCCAGGACTCGCGAAATACTTTGGTTTTTTCAAGATTCATACAAATTTGGTTAAAACAAGACCATTCTGTCACCTTTAAACAAATTACAATACGAAGTCTATTTGTGCTTCTTTTTTATGGAGAGGAAAACAAACGAGCACGCCGTTAACCAGATGGTAAGTGATCCTATCGCCCATAGCCACATGCAACATGCGGAGAGTTGCGAGTGCGTTGCCAACGTGGGCAATTGGATAGAATATGTTTCTTGGTTAGGATGGGATCGGAATTAAGGTTTTAGAGGGGGTGGAGTGGGAAAAGGGTAGACATGGCCATCCGGCAACCCCAAAAGTCATGAATACTTTATTTTACGCCGACTTTATAAAGGCCTTCATAGGTTTCACAAATGAGGTAATTTCTATATTGTTATGTATAATACTTCGTTTATTATATATGTTTCTTATTTTTATCATGGTAATATTTAACATGAATATTATGTAAAAAAGTTTTAAGACAATATTAGTAAAATTATTCTTTTTTTGTGAAAGATATAAATGTTAAAATGAATTAAAAATTTTGTATATAAACCTTTATGCGAGAAAATGCAAGGTATGTATTTATTTGCAATATATTATATTTTTTTAAATTTATATGACAGAATGTCAACAACAAGTTTTCGCTTCAAACATACATATAAATATGTTTTTAATCAACTTCAATAGAGGAAGAGGTTATATGTTTGACTATTCGTATATTTTTATGTACGTTTACAGATTTGTTTGCCAATTATGAACGGATTTTAGAAAAAACATTTTTTCTGAAGGGCATTTTCAGGATAAAATTAAAAAAAAAACAGTATACAAGTTTGTTGTTTGTTGTTGAATAAGAATAATTATAAAAAATAAACGCGTTTGATGTCGGTTTCGCAATTTTGTGTAAAAAAAATTAGGTACTTGTTCTATTCACTTTTTGACATCACATCTGGCAAAAAAAAAGTAAATTTTCAAAATTCGAACGCAGCGTAAACGCAAGATGGCGGCGACGCGGGCGCCTTCCCGCCATCGCTCACAATGTTTATTTTTCAATTGTGCCCGTCAGCGCCGCGGCACGCCCTCGGCTGACTTAGGGCCGCCACACACGTCGACGACAGATTATAAGCGCCTGTTGTTAATTCACGGGGTAGTCCGGTTTTGCCAACCTTGTAATTATGGTCTACTAGCAGTGGCGATTTTTTTCTACGGTTCTTTGGTAGTGCTTTTGTATAATAACAAAATTGAAGTTGAATACTATAGGTATAGTAGAAAGTGTAAGATATTTATGAATAAATAAATTAGTACATCAATGCGTTCCGATTGTGATATTTTAATATTAAAATGTTTTTGTGACAGTGTGTTGTAACCACGGATAAAATGCACCCGAAATCTATAAAAAACAGATGAATATACATAAAAGATTTTTAAGCAAAAAAAATCAACCATTTACACGTAACTTGACTGCGGTAAGCAATGAGCTTTAGAAACATTTACATATGCCAATAAATATGAGTGAAAAAGTATTTAGTGAAAATAATAAACTTTGAACGTCATTTCCAAATATATTTACTCTGCGGTAACAATGCAATGACATATAAAAACATTAGCTTACATTTTAATAATATATTTTAAAGGCAATATATTCAACTTAACCGTGTGACAACCCTAATAAAGAGCCCGGCGTTTACCGAGGCGTCGAGAACCTACAATTAGGCGAGACCCAAAGAGGGCAACAAGGCTCGCTAATACGCACTCAGCTAACTAGTTATGCGCCCTGCAAACATAAACGAGACATGAATCTGACTCAAAATGAACTTTACGACCCATCACAACAGTCTTTCTGGACAGCAAGAGGAAGCTGGAGGGTAGAAAGTACCACTAAACTGTGACAAAATTAAATCTACCGACATTATTAGTGAAATCTACCCTTATACGCCAAGGAATAAGATCGATATATACGTTTAAAGTAAAAAAGTAAAGTTAGTCTTGTATTGTTTATTGGCATAAGCGCTTTCGCGAGAATTACGGTGTTGCGATTATTTTAAGCAAAAAAAAAATTGAGCGGGAAAAAATTGAATTCCGTAAAGCGAATTACTCCAATGGGCTGATGAAGACGATCTTTCGAGTGATAAAAATAACGTGGTTTGCATTAAATTAGCAGGTGCTTTTAAAAAATAATTGAATTTGGTTGTGTAAAGAAAAAAGCTCAGGTTATCGAGGTTATACATTGTACCCCTTGGCCAAATTTCCCATCTGGAGGAGACTACGCCAAGAAGTAATATTATAGTGCATAAATGTATGCGTAAATTCAGGTACACTCTCTTAGTTAACTTTTCTAACTAGATGTGAAGGATATTACAAACGACCGGTAGAAATAACACAGAGCTCTTTAGTTATACTTAATTCGATGGTAATGTTATATCAGACACAACTGGGCGAAGTCAATCCTGTGTCTGACAATACCATCCTTTCAGAGCATCCATATTGCCATGATCCAACGAGAGAAATATCCACTGAGGAACTTTTTGTACCACGAGCAAGACATGCGACTGTTCTCACAGTTAACAGTCAACCTTCAAATATGAAAAGGTATATAAAGAAAAAGATGATGAACGAAGTAAACTATCTGCTCTCATGCAAACTATTTTGCCAGGCGTTCTTTTTCTTCTTGGCTTTATTCTCAAACTACTTGGGGTCAGCTTCTAATCCGACCAGATATCGCCTCAATATCAGTTTTTACATACTCACTTAAAAATAACCTAGGCAAAAATACGAAGAGTAATTGACAGGATATTTCAAGAATAGGATATTGAAATCCTATAACGATTTTTAAAGGTATTCTTGGCGACCGGGTCCGCCGTTTTACGTATCCATACGACGCGCAGGCCATCTTTATTCTTAGGCAATCTGGCGATCAGACCGTTTCTACCTAACCTAACTAAGAAAACGATCATTGTCCACTCGCGCGATTCGAATTCAGGACCTTCGATTTGAAACGCAAGGGCCTTTACCACTACGCCGAGAAGGCAGTTATAATGCCGTATTTGTATAAAAGAAACGCATTTTTTTTTCAGAATCAGGTCAGTTAGAAAAAAAAGATGGTAGTAGCTCACTGTGAGCTCTGGTGAGGACACCAAATTAAAAACACAAACTGCTCACATTAAAAATTAAATGTACATGTAAAAAGGATAAGATCGGTAAGCTTATCATGATCTTGAACACGTATGTAGTCCTAACACCTTGTTTCCAAGAATGCCGCCCGCAAAGCCACTCTTTGTTTCCAGAGGCGACGAGAATGTCGCGGGTGGCATTATTCAAGAATTCTGCGGAGGGAGCAGGTCTGGAATCCTTAAATAACGTGTGTGAAGACACATAGCGTGTTACAAGTACGTGCGTTGTTACTTTGTGGATTATGAGTAAACTGCATGCGATACGAGAAAGGAATAGTAAAAGTAGGCGATAAAGCTTTCGCGCCTACCGCGATAATGGGATGAATATAAAACTAATATATTAATTATTTATATATAAATAATAATTATTTATCTATACTAATAATATAATGCTAAATAGTTTGCAAGTTTGTTTGGGTGAACACTTTGATGTCAGGAACTATTGGTCCAAAACGAAAAATTATTTTTGTCTTGGATAGCTCGTTTATCAAGGAAGGCTATATAACATCACGCTATAACCAATAGGAGCGGAGCATCAACGAAAACTGTTGTAGATACGGGAAACCGCTGGGAGCAGCTAGCCTTATATATAGAAACAAATTGTTTCATTAGGTTACGTTGGTTAGTCTCGCTAATAGTTACAAACGGCTGAAGTAATTAGTCTATTTTTGTGTTATAATGTTATTGGTGGGTATTCAGGGTATGTTTTTGTAGAAAGAAATTCTGATAAATCTGCACGTTAAGTCACCAATTAATGATTAAAATCTTTCTAAACCACAAAGGCGACCGTAGCGATACCGCAGGCAACTATTGAGGCCGTCCATGGGTAACCGTGATCACTTATTAACATCAGGTGAATCGTCTGCTTGCTTGTAAACCTTGTACTATAGAAACGGCCAGATGGCGGGCGAACATTGTCTTCTTCACACATGGACTCTACCATAGTGATAAGAACGTGTATGATCCTACAGAAGATGACTTAAAGAAATAAGGTAAACGAGAATACAGCAGTTGGAGACTACTTGAGTTAGAGATACCTTTTGTCCTTTCTTTTGATTTAAAATTTTCAAAATATAACGAAAGAACTGTCGATAAAGATTAAGTTTTTGTACTGTAGTGTTTTCTCTAAAACTGCTTCACTGATCTTGGCGAGGCTTTCTTGGACGGGTCGCTAAAGGCATAGGGAATAATTGCGGCTACTTCTATTTGAGAAAAAGAATTGAATAAATTTAAAATCGAAAAATAATTATTCTTGTAGAATATAGCGAAACGGACCTAAGTCCGTTTAAATAGATTAGAAATGAAATAGTTTAAAAAAAATTATGTTCGACCGATTTTCATAAAAATTTTATCGGACCGTCTTTCAAATAGAAAGATATATCCATTCTAATACAAAAGCAATTTTGTTCAGGTGAAACCAGCTCACATACAAACAAAAAAACACACAGTCGGTTAAAGAAAAAGGTCCTTTTTTGAATTCGGTTGAAAATTTTTACCAAAATCTGAAAACCATATAATGCGGTTGAAACCGCAAGCAAAAGCAATTTCTTATTAAAAAGGTTACGGCACCGTTTGTCAAATAGCTCGGCAAGATAACCAAGTCTTGACAATTGTATCACTGATAATCATAAAGCTGGATGGCAGCCAAGCTTTGTGGCCAATAATATATAGGTCCTTTCTGCAACTGGAGATAAAACACTTCGTCGTACCTATACTAATATGTATTATAAAGCTTAACAGTTTGTTTGTATGGTTGAACGCGATAATCTCAGGAATTACTGGTTCGAATTGAAAAGTTTTTATGGTGTTGGATAGTCCATTTACCGAAAAGGCTTTAGGGTATATTACATCACGCCATAACAAATAGGCGTGGAGCAATAATAAAACATGTTTACTATATTAGTCAATACTTAGCTTTCTATAGCGATAGTTAAATAGGGAATAAAGAATGATCAGGCGAAAGACAAACGCTTACTGCATTGATTTTTCTTCTTTTTAGGTAATCTACTGATCAAAGCCGAAGGGTAATTATGGACATCGTTACTTTTCACAAAATCCTCCAAGATAAACTAAATACAACACTTCTTGGCATCGTATACCTCAGTATATCCTTGCGGAATTTAAGGCACAGGGAACTGTTCATAGTAACCAACTCATCATTCTATTGTTACCTATAACAAAGCTCTATCAAGAATCTGTCGTAATAATTATTGTTTAATGATAGAAAATCCCGAGCTGGATATCCTTAGTGATGATCTTTCAAATTTCAAAAAGATGCTAAATGCAGCATCTTACTTAAAAATGTAACAGCTATTATTTAACCACTATTGTATGTAATTTGTATATATTTTTAATTTTAAGTTATGCACTTTTTGTTGCTATTTTTTTTCTCATCAGTGTGTCATAATTTTTTTGTATATTTTTATTCAACTTGTGTATGTTATGTATCTTGATGTCATTGCATATTTGGAATAACAACAGATTGCTGTTAAAACCTTTTTGTATTGGACTTAATAACGTTGTTAATAACAATAAATAAATAGATCAATTCATATGAAAGCTCTGGTGCAACTGTAAAACAAAGTGAAGTGAAATCCACACCGCGTAATCCGTTACTACAACCTCCAGTTCGTAAAGCAAGGGCTTTAACCCTATCCCAAAAGCCTAACTGGATTTCGGTCGCAGCGGTCAATCTATTTCAGAGATCAGCTAACTGCGCAGGAGATATAATAATGGTGCACCAGTGTATGAGCAAACATAGATGCACTCTCTGTTCTTTTACTCTCGTACTCAAGCAACAACAACACTCGTTCGGATTAATACCTGCCAACTTTGTACACGACTAGGTAGTAAGAAATATTTGAAGCAGCGAAGCAATCTTAATCTATTATTTTCTTTACAGCAAACGTTTTTATATGAGACATCCATGAGAAGCTGCTGTCTATTAATAGCTCGAAATATTTTACATGTGGAGAGAAACGTATTTGTGAACCACTATAAACAACAGGTGAGATTGCCTTGTAGTTTCATAAATTTAAATGCCGAGAGCTGCCAATAATAATTGCCTTACATTTTAATGGATTAACCGCTACGCCGAACTTGTTTGAACAATCTAGGATATATCTAAGTCTGAATTCAGAGCTGCAACACAATCAGCTTGTCAATGGTATCTTGAACATACAGCTGTAGTTCTTCGGTATAAAGGTGATAAGATCTTTTTAAACGAAGAGTAATGAAATCAATAAAATGCTGAAAAGCAAAGGAGAAAGTATTCCACCTTGAGGG